>CM056172.1:56432013-56449013 GCA_029691765.1 Entomobrya proxima
AGCAAATTTTCTTGCTCAGCAAAGCGCTTCTTTTAACGATTGTAAGTTTTAGCAGATTAGCGGTTAAAAGAAAAGAAAACTGGAATTGAAATTTTATTTTTCAGACCACTGGATAGGTGGCCGTGACTTGCAAACTATTAGCCAGTTTGCCTGGGATTTTAATGCCCAAATTGTGACTGATGTACGAACTGCCTTCTACCACGGGACAGGCCGATATTCTTGCCTAAGGTACAATCCTGGTATTGGTCATACCGGACAGATTAATTCGTCAACTTGCACCTCGGCATATCCTGTAATCTGCGAGATTGCGCATGGTTAACACTTAAAGATTGTTAATCTCTGATTCAGAACATCCGATGACGATAAGATCAAACTTAAAACAAATTTGCATACCCAAATTAACCACTGCATATTTGCTAAAACAACTATACATGTATAAGCAGTGCCTATAGGGCACTGTTGTTAAAAAATTTCAAGCGTATGCGAAATAAAAATAAATAAATTTTAAAAAATTTATATAAACCTAAACGTACGTGCTGGTATTATTTAAATATAATTTGCCACTGTATCATGCCTTGATGCCTAGAACAACAATAGACTTATACACAAACAATACCGCAAGTTGTTTATTTTTTTATATAAAAAAGCCACTACGAATATGCTTCAAAAACCAAACTAAGAATTAACTGTAATCATACAATACATTTTACATTTCCTTATGCAAAGCTTTCCACAATTTTAGGGTAACCCGGTCCTCTCTAAATACCAATAATAATAATAAGTTGGGTTTTATTATCCAGTTTTCCTCAAGAGAGGAAAATTACAACAAGACTAGGAATTTTTTAGTAGGTACAGATTATATAAAGAGCATATGTCAATATGTTAAGAATAAAAATGTTAATACAATAACTGCTTACAATACAATAAATTGCTTATTCGGTTAATTCATCATTGTCAAGAAATTCTTTACATTGAAATTAAAGTAAATATGAATACAGATTACGTTTAAATAAAGATAAGTGTTCAATTGGTTCCATTCCATTGAGTCAGGTACTTGTAGCCATAGAATGACTGCTTTATAGTTAAAAGTAGAGTATCCCCATGGAGTACGTGGTTTGACAATTGGACATTTGTAAGATTTAAAACGAGTTGATGGTGTCTCTATAAAGGAGACGTCTAGGTAGTTATGAAAGTAACCACTAGTCAAACAGAAATTAACTTTATACGTTATAAGCAAGGTTTCATATTGATACATGTATTTGGAATACAGCCACTGTAAATCAGAACATATTTCATCACTAATGTTGTCGTATTTACGTTTGTTATATATGAATTTAGCAGAATTCTTAACAATACCGTCTAACATTTTACATTGGGTTTTACTGATTCTAGGATACCATACAACAATAGCATACCGTAAAATACTATTAATATAAGCAATAACAAGGATTGTTTTGTTTGTACTCGACAGTGTATGTTTTAGAGGATAAAGTCTTGACATATTGCTATAGCATTTTTTAACAATTAATTTATGATAATCGGTAAATGACATTGTTTCATCTAACAGTACACCAAGCATTTTTACGCATTTAACACGTTCTATGTTGTTATTACCAATCTTTATACTAAGGTTTTCACATTTTAAAAGATTTTCCTTTTTACCAAATATAATCAGTTGGGTTTTGTCTATGTTAAGTTTAACCTTGTTGTTATCAAGCCATTCAATAATACCTTTTAAATCACATTCAATTTCAGTCTTATAAGATTCTAGCTCATTAGTATGCTTGGAATTAAGGAACAATATCTGATTCGGACATATCTGTTGCATTTTAGTATTATTTTGACACTTTTAGAACTTGTAATTAACATCAGGTATATAAATCACAATATCCCACCGTAAATAGATCAAGTTATTCCAGTTGTTTGCTTCAATTCAATAATATATTTTATGTTTTGTTGCAAGTCCTGTAACGTATGTTTGCTATGTCAGTCAAAACACCTCCTAGTGTATTGGTGAGATGAGGGGTGAAAGAAAACCTTCAGAAAGCAAATGTATACGCAGATTGTTTAAAGTTAAAAGCAGTTTAAATTTTAACCAGCAGAGAAATTCATTACAGGAAAGTAATAATAGTAGTGACAGTAAGCATAATGATACATGATTTGACATAATGGAGAATCTAATATAAATCGTATTTAACTGACTTTAGGACACCAGACAAGTTGACGTGATTTGCAAACCATCGCACAGTTTGCACGCGATTTCAATGACCATGTTGTTTATAATCTAGGAATTACATTTTTGTGTACCGTTGGTATACACACGTGTATTATGCCTAGCATGTTACAGGAACCAAAGGACTGATCAAAGCCGACACTTGCAGGTAGGTGCATTTAATATTTATAATTTTTTTCATGAATATAAGCAAAATGCGAGGACATTATTGCTGCGGAAAGGAACCAGAAGCTAATACAAACCAAAGTAGAACGCAAAGCTAGATTTTCAAGTTTATTTGTAAATTATTAAATTAAAATCTAAGAAATATGTACTGGTAAGGTACTATATTCACAAATGTAGTGGGAACAGTTTTCATGAGCATGAAAATACAAAGCCACTGGATCTTCTTGGAAAGAAAGTATTATCCATGTGTGACCTCACACAGGGCATTCATATTAATAGTACACAGGTTTGCAGCAATTCTTCCCCGTGTATCGTAATTTGGATTGTAGAACAAACATGTTTGTATAGCAGAGTCGTAAACAAACTGTGTTCCTGGTATCTGCACTGTCTCACCATCGGTGTCCCAAGCAAACTGAGAAGGGGTTTGAGAATCGCGACCAGCTATATGGTACCCTGTCAAAACATACCAAACAGTTAGTCTTTGTGGATTTTCATGCAAATTTCTTTTCTTAATTGACATATATATATATTTAGGAATACGCATACAATTCCAGAATGTGACATTGTTTCGTGCACTGAACAATACATCAGCTTGAGCAACTGATTTAATACTTGCCAATTTCATTGCTGCATCTTCACAAAGCTGTTTTGCGCCAGTAAAATTCTGCAAACCAATTTAACATTCAGAATTTGATTCAGATGCCGTTTTATAATGTTTTATTTGCTTACCCTTTTTCGGAGTTGTCACCAAAAAAGCTTTTGCCCTCAGTGGTCCCAAGGTACACCAGATTACTTGTGATGTTGTTTTCTTCTTATACAATCAAAACAAGTAACATATAAGTATGCGGTAAATGGCCGTATAGGATAGTTTTGTAGGATACTGTAATAGTATACCAATATATGTTGGTGCAGAAGTTGCTAAGTAACATTTTAGCAGTACCAAAACCAGCATTACCCTGGAGAGATAACAAAGACCAAACAAACTTGCCATTTTACTTGCGATTAGTTCTTTTACGTGAGACAATTAATGAACAAGTCGTTTGAAAATCAAAGCTTTATGTATTTATAAAATAAATATAAATTGAAGTGTTTTGCTTGAGTGAGTAATGATGTGAGTAACTGGAAAATTTGGAATTGATCTGCGTCACACACGTGCCCTTATCTCGCGTTGATATGTCATGTAAGAATTTAGTATACTGGGCAACGATGACAAAAACATTTCTGATAATTATTAAGAATAGCATAAACCTGGGCATATTTATATACATACTTCCAAAACATTCTAACAATCTTCTTGTTATTTGTCAAATATTATCATGAGGTGCAACAAAACTATTCAACTTTTCTTTTCTTGATTTTGAATTGTAATTTTATAAGAATCAAGCGAGTATATATTCGTGTAGGTGAAAGTGAAACCATTTCCATTATGCTTGTTTGTGATTATTGCCTACTTCTATTATTAACTTGAATGTGTCATACGTTATCTCGAATATTTGACACTTTTGTCGACGTACTGAAACATGCTTTCGTAGAAACATATATATGTTAGTAATGCTTCTCTAGTAAATGTCCATATAATGCAATCAATCAATTGAAAGTCAATAAACAGTGTAAATTTAATAAGTCCAACATTTAAATGCAAAATCTGTGCATGTTTAGATTCCACGTTCATAATATATCAGCCCACAATAGAATATTCAATTGCTCTTTCAAGTTGTTTGTTTGTTAACCAATACCAGGAAAGTCCGGTATTTTCATTGAAACTTATTGCAATCAATCAAATTTTATTGACGTTTGCAGTGTTATATTTTCTAAACATCCAAACGCAGTTGGTTATGACAGTGGTATTCATATCATCATGCTCTAAATTCCGGAGACTAAAGATAATGTAGAATATATAAACCACATGAAGTATTCCAATTAAATAGAGTATTGAATAGGCAAAAAAGAATATTCCATTGTTAACAACCTTGTCTTGATAAATAATTTAAAATGGCATATTTTGTTAAATTTGTCTAATTCCAAATCCCGCTATTTGTGATAGCTAAACCTTCCAAGCCCCATTCCATTGAATCGATTTCAGCTTTAAATGGTGCTCTTGCAGATGTCCGTGTTCGTGTGTCTGTCTGTCCCTCTGTCTGTAGGCTTTATTTCTAAATCAGGATAAATCCAAACCAACCTAAACGGGGTCCAAACTCCAAACCAACCTAAATGGACTCGAAAAACTTTACATGAGCTGTTGTTTTCTAATAATTGAAGTGTTATATTTATATTACAGTCTTTAGCAGCGAGCATTTTTAAGGGTTTTTAATGGTAAAGTATTAGTTCTGGATTTCCCCTGAAAACATTCTGTGCGTCAATCAGTTATCATTTTCAAGTAGCCTGTATATTGCCCAGTACCAGGAATTCCGGGTATTTTCAGTGAAACTTATTGCCATCAACAAAATTTGATTGACATATTTAGTGTAATATTTTTATACATTTATAATACATGCGACATAGTCCATATCTATGTTTGTGTTTGTTATTAAGTATCGCTGAAATATTTGATAATTTTCTATTCCGCCCGTATGCGTTTTTCTCAGTTACGGCTAAACCGATTACAGCCAAATTAGGTATACATATTCTACAGTACCTTGGACACAACCCAATTGAATTTCAGGTCAGAGGTCACAGCGATTGCAAAATTTTTATAATAAAATCTATAGCATACGACACACGATTTTAGGTCAGTTTTTTCCAGGCTTACGAATAAGCAGCTGGTTTGTTAAAATTCGTGCTTTAAGGCCCTGAATCAGGACCTTAACAGCCAGATAAAGCTACTTTACAGCATATATGCTGTAACACATGATTTAGGTCAGTTTTTGACTATGATAACAAATTTACTGCCGGTTTGTTAATACTTTTGGTTTAAAGCCCTAGTTAAGGCATTTTTAGCGATTCTTACTTCTGTTCTTTCTTAAAGCTTGATTTTATCCTGAAGAGTAAACAATTGGGTCAAAAGGTCGTGTGGAAAAAAGTGCTGCGTAGACGCCAGCCGCAAGTATTTTGGACTCTACGTCCAAACCAAACAGTTTACATAAATTGGGCAATGTGTTAATAACATTATAGCACTTGAAGGTGATTGTATAGATTTTAAGTCAAACTGTCAATCAATCGTCAAAAAATCTGCATCCCTATCCTTCTCGGTACAGCTTTGATGTGTTTTAACGCAGTCATTAATAATGAATTAGTTTTGACAATCTGAATGATAAATATTTTTAAAACGTCAAACGTAAATACATAACATAACATACAAGTAACTACATAAAGATTAAGTACGTTTTTACACTTTCATGCAAATTCCTGAAAAAATCTGGTATATAAACCTTTTCACCCATAGGTTGGATTTATTAAAATTTTAACTGCACGTCGGTTGTAAAGTTCTTTCACTGGTTGGTATAAAAATATATTAAATTCAAAATGAAAAATTGTATTTTAGATGTAGACATTTTTGGCTTTAAAGGTTGCTAGTTTATTAAAAATCTCAGGCTTTCAAATACTTGCCGTATTCTTCTTCAGGAGAAATTTGTACAAGAAAAAACAAAGCGAAAAGGGAACTACATTACTTTTAAAAATTGGTTCACATATTATAAAAGATAAAATTATATGAGGTCCAGTGCTAATGGTATCCAGGGAGTGATATCCAGGCCCGTGTTCCGGTTGATGTTGTTGGGTCTCTTCTGTATGAAGATTGCTTCTTTGAAGGTTCGTTGGAACCATCTACTTTCGTAACAAAGAATGACGGTGCCGTCAATATTAAAATTATGGTTGCTGTTCATATCCTTGTGTTCAGCCAAAGCAGATTGAGCAGTGCGATTATTTCTTAAGTCAGCAGCATGTTCCCCTTTCCTCCTGTCAACGTCCTTACTTTCTCCAACGTATACCAAACCGCAGTCACAAGGAATTTCATAAACTCCTGCTAGCATCCTGGGAGCAGAATCCTTGAAGTTATTTAAACTTCTGCTTAGTTTGAAACCGGTGAAAAAACCCAAATCCCTGTTCAGGTTTTTCCTTACTATCCCGGCGATTTGATATGTGACTATTCCAATGTAAGGTATTGCTACCCATTTTCGATCTTCGGTAGGATCTTTTGTTGAATTATGTGACTGTCGATCGACAATTGTTGTCATCCGTTTATGAACAATGTTGCGTGGGTATCCGTTTGAAATGAGAACAGATTCTACAAAGTCTAGTTCACTTTGCAATGAATCCTCATCACAGATCCGCAATGCCCTAACTGTCTGCGAGTCAATCACGCAAACCTTCTGGCTTCTATGGTGGTGGGAAGTCCAATCCAAATATCGATTCGTATGAGTTGGCTTTCTATAAACTTTTCTTCCTAATGAGCCATTTGGTTTCCGTGTTATTGTAACATCCAGGAAATTTATGCTATTCTCTGATTCCAACTCCATTGTAAAATTGATGTCAATATGGAAATTATTTAAGATTGATAAGATGTCGTTTTCTTTCCTTTTTCTGACGATCGCAAAGACGTCGTCTACACTTCTGACCCAGAATTTGATGTGCGGTATAGAGGGTAAGAGTTGATTTTCCATGTTTTGGAGATAGATCTCGGCAAGTATTGGTGATAAGGGACTACCCATAGGTGTACCTTTGGTCTGCCTGTAGAATTTTCCTCTCCATGTTATGAAATTTTCGGAAACCAAATATAATAGAGTGGAAACATCTCCCAAAGTAAGATTATCAGCACACGATGTCCATTCAGTATTGCGCTGTAAGAGATCTAGTGCAATTTTGATGGACACATCCACAGGAACGTTAGTGAACAGAGACACAACGTCATAGGATACTAATGTTTCCATTTGTCCTACAATCAGATCCTTGATTTTGTCCACAAATTCGTATGAGTTTTTCAACGTACTCTCGTGATCAGAAATTATGAATTTCAGAATAGCCTTGAGAAAAATGCTAAGGTAGTATCCAGGAGTGTACCGATAATCCACAATTGGTCGCATGGGCATTCCAGGCTTGTGGATTTTGGGTAATCCGTATAGAATGGGACATTTCTTTGAATCAGGTCTAATGTAACTGTACGTGTGTTTTTCTAGTTTCTTTGCTCTGCTCAAATCTAATAAAACTTGCTTGATCTTCTTTTCGTATGGCTCAATAGGATTAAAATCTATTTCTTCGTAAGGACCTTCCGCGATTAAAGACTCAATTTTCTCGTCATATTCAGTTCGGTCAAGAACAACGGTCATGTTACCCTTGTCGGCTTTGGTTATGACGATGTCCGTATTTTGTTTGAGAGATGCAATTGAAGAAGCTATCCATTTTGGTACCTTAGGATGCAGTCTTTCTTTGTTCTAAAAGGTTTTCAAAGCATGAGAAACTTCATTGCGGACCTTGTCTTTTGTTGTAACATCCACCTCTTTTTCGTCAATTTCACCAAGAATCTTTTCCACGCACATTACTGTTTCAAGAGTTCCTGTTTCGATGGAACGGTTAGGTAATGCATAGTTCAAACCTAGACTCAGCGTAGCTAGTTCAGCTTCAGAGAATTCCTTGGAACTCCGATTTTCCACACATTTGGGAACGATGTTCAGAAGTCTGTGAATTTCTTTGGATTCTTGGCTTATTTTCTCCTGGTGTAATGACTTGAACTTTTTTATTTGACGGTCTTTAGTCCTAGTATTTTCCCGGTCTTTCTGCATGTTGATTAGATGCATAATGTTGGGGAAAAGATGACTGGCATATCTATCCAGAGTTTGCTCATATTTGATTACGTCAGCTTCTGAGTATTTAATGAAAGCATAGGATGAATTTATTTCCGCATTTAGACGTTTTTGTTCCAGTATTGTCTTTGACTTCAACAGATCCGACTTTTTGCATTCTTGGGTACTAAGCTTTATGCGGAACCCTTTTGGTATTATGCCTTCCTTCTTACATCTTTTGTAAAAGGCTATTTTGTTGAGGTGAATAGTTCTCTTTATGTGTAGTTTTGTTAGTTCTCGAACAGTGCGTAGTAGATGTGTGCCACCAATACTTTTCAGTTCATCTTTGATATCCTTCCAACCCTTATAATTGTTAGATGTAGACATTTTTGGCTTTAAAGGTTGCTAGTTTATTAAAAATCTCAAGCTTTCAAATACTTGCCGTATTCTTCTTCAGGAGAAATTTGTACAAGAAAAAACAAAGCGAAAAGGGAACTACATTACTTTTAAAAATTGGTTCACATATTATAAAAGATAAAATTATATGAGGTCCAGTGCTAATGGTATCCAGGGAGTGATATCCAGGCCCGTGTTCCGGTTGATGTTGTTGGGTCTCTTCTGTATGAAGATTGCTTCTTTGAAGGTTCGTTGGAACCATCTGTATTTGTATTTCTAAATTGTATTTTCTTTATTTCGACGCAAGTTCTCGTCGCATCACTGGTTGGACTTACGTTGCCAGCTCTCGTTGATTTAAAACCTGGTATAATAACTCAATTTAGCAATTTAAAGTTCCTCCAAAATTAAAAAATTAAACATCAATTGTTTTTGAAAAGTTGACTTTCTAAAGAGTATGCGAGTTGTAGGAACCATTGATGGCAAAACCTTTATTGCTGAAAATTCTGCATCAATGGTAAGTTATGTGGAATAGGTGGTACAATGTAACTCTTGTTCTCAATTTAAGTCAGGTTTAAACACGGTTTGAGGATTATCTTAATATTGTAACTTTGGTTTGAACTTGGGTTAATCTAGAAAGATTATTTTAACAAAATTCGCTTAAGTTATGCAATCCGACACGACACAGTTAATCAAAAACATACGACCCGTAAGGATTCGTCGTAAGCCGGTTTACGCTTGTGTTTAGAATCCGATTAAATTTAATCTCGCTTAATCCTAATCTAAGCATTAACCCCAAATGTACGGAATTCGGATTTAATTTTGCATTAGAATAGATTTGCTTAAATCTGTATTAATTGAAAAGTTACATTATACGTCCCAATGTGCTTATATTGAAACGTAAATGCAAATTAACCATATATATATTGATTATCCTAGAATTGGACAGACGCTCGAGCTTTTTGCATAGATGCGGGAATGCGTTTAGCAACTATTACCACACCTGCTCAAGCAGCTTTGTTATACAAGGAGAAAAATTCATTTTCGGACCAATGTAAGAAAATTCATACATGCGTATAAAAAAGATGGCCTTAGCAATTTGTACTTTTATTGATTTAAGGGCACTGGATTGGTGCTAGAGACATACTAACTATTGAACAGTTTGCATGGGATCACAATGGCGAAGTTATGCAAAATCCAGGCATAACTTTTCGACACTGGACTGGCTTATACTCGTGCTGTTCTTATCATCCCTATCGTGGAACAAACGGAACAATCGACGGAGAGCCTTGTATCAGGGTTTACCCTGTACTCTGTGAGATTTTACATGGATTAGATAGTTATGTCGTATGAGGTAGTGCATATACCGTATTTTCCCAATTAAACGCAGCTGCGTTTATTTTGTTTCGGCAAAAATTGAACCCCTAAACGCAGCTGCGTTTATTTGGGAACTGCGATTAATTGAGAGCTGCGTTTATTTCCAAACAACAAATTTTAGTAAAATTTACTGCCAAATTGCAAGAAAAAATTGCTTAATTTTAGGAAAAATGTGACAGAATTGGCCATCTGACAACACAAATTCGGCTCCCGGGAATCATTTTTATTACAAAATGTGCCTACTTTCTCTTCAAACTAACAATTTGCATGTATAAAACTAGGAAAATGAGTACCAGTTCATAGTTTGACAATAACAATTCTAATTTGTCAGAATTTGCTACCCAAACAGGGCTGTGCTTATTTCAGGGCTGCGTTTATTTGAGTGCTGCGTTTATTTGGGAGCTGCGCCTAAATGGGAGACTGCGTTTATTTGGGAAAATACGGTATATTCAAATGGCAAAACGTTTGGGTATTGAAGAGAATATATGGCTTTTACAGCAAGCAAAATCCAAAAAAATGTTGTTTACAAGTCTTGTTTGTCGTTTTTGCATCAAGTCATCTAAAATGTTTCAGAAGGCCTAACAAGTGGATTATTATTTCTGAAACTTACCAAATTTGTATTATATATTATGTATGGTATGAAAGTTTTAGAAATTAAGGAAAAATGCAGAGGTGTCACAGTGACGAATCTTTATTCAATAGTTGCAGTTGCAAAATAATTGCCTGTCACGCAAATACGTAAATATCTCACGTTTGATGTATTGCTTCGAGTTCCGATCAACAATAGTATACGATTATAAGTGACACTATAGTAAGTTAGGAATTATGTTAGTGGCTTACTAAAATTACGATAATAATTTTCAATGTTACTATAATTAGCTTAATAATTCAATAAATGAAACAATAGCATAAAATGTGCACCTACTTGATATTGTCGGTTAGTGATAAGCATTTACATAATATGTAATTACAATATATTTTAACAGAAATGTTTCACCTGTTCATGGCTTTTCTAAGGTTATTGCAAGTTAGCTTTACGAACAATTTATCACTTACGACAGCACAGGTAAGTAGGTTATACAACAATTAATATCTTTCAGCCTAATTTTGTTACTAGGTTTTCTCCTAATACATCAGTTTTTATAAAGTTATTTTCCTTTTAAGCAATAGTCTACCAAATTGCTTGTAGAGTACATAAAATGTCCATGAGCTTGATTTAACTTTTAAGTATTGTAATATCCGTTTTCCTCCGTATATCGTATAAAATATTATCACCAAAATCGCTTTCGTAAAGTTTTTAGACAACCACTTGATATACTTCCATAACAATCGGCTTACTTCAAGCGCCCAGATAGTGGTCGAAACGGACAACCCAACAATCAATATATAAAAAATTACCAATATATTTCCTTGCATATTTGGTCTTTCCGGTGGTAAGTTAACATCCGGCAAAGTTGTTCCGCCCAGCAATTTCATCCACCAATCTACCAATCCAGATCCCTTAAGCCAACTAAACCGATTTTGCATTTCACGTGTAAACCAACGTTGTAACCGTACACCAATGTACGGTCTTGTATACACTTCGTGTCCAATGCTAACAGTTTTAAAGCCTTTACTTCTCAAAAAATAAGTTTTTTGGTGGCATAGATATTCAGGCAAGATTATAGCAGTTTCATGACAATTCGTAAGCTCATTGTCAAGATCCATCATGTCCTGCTCAATTATTGCTCTTTCAGATGCCGACACGTTTGCTAAATTAGAACTATTCATTTTTGACAATACTTCCAACGACGTATTTAGATCGGAGTCATGCAACTTTGAAATTTGTATTAGAGGATAAATTGAAGGTCCATGCTGCTTGTACTCCATGGACTTGTACAATGAATGGAGCTCTGAATTGACAAGTTTAACATCTCCAAATATATGCATATCACCTGGAAACGGAATGATTGTATGATGTTCTTTATCTGATTTTAGCGTTTGTTTTTCTCCAACATACTCCAGTATTTTGGTATAAAATGGTGCATTCACCTCAGCTATTCTTGAAAAAATGCTGAAATTGCGATGCACAAGTTCTGATATATTAAAATACGGTACAAACGCCCTAGGTTGTAACATATTGTACACGTTTTTGTTTTTGTAAGCGTTGCTTAGAACAACGCCAACCAAGAGAAAACCGCCAAATATAAACCTACCATAAGATTCTCGTAACACTAACGCCGGTATTGGGTCGCCCTGCTCTAAAAAAGGCTTACAAATTGTTACCAGAATGTTGGTAATACGATTGAGCTTGCTTTGAAAATTTGGTTTTCCGGTTTTTCTAAACGCATGTTTTGAAAAAATGCAAATAATTACAATGCTGGCTGCAACGCATATCCAAACTTGGTATTCAAAAACATTATAAAACTCCTGAAACAAATATCCAGTTATTGCTTTTGGTTTACCGCAGCTTACAAACCTCAATTGTTTCAATCTATTGTCAATCCATAACTCATAGCTGCTTACATCATCGTCGTTGAAGAATTCATCTATGGCAAATTCTGTAATAGAATAAATTAAATCTTTGGATCTGGCTACTAATCCTCTATTGGTACAGTCCAGGTTATTCATTGCCTTGTAGCTGTAGTTCCCCATCACGCTTTGAATTAAATACGCATATCCGTGATACAGCATCTGAAGTTTGTCGTTGAAAGAGCATGCTACAAACGATGTTCGCAAACAATTGTTACATAACTCTAAATGCTTCCCTACCTCAGAATCATATCGAATATATATTAAGTGCAATTTGTCTTTTCCACCAGCCCAAGATTGTAGATTTTCCATCAAATCTGGGGGCATATTTTTCCACAGTTTTATGTTTCGTTGAAATTTTCCTATTCATACAATTATATGTAAGTATTTTAGTAAACATGCACTCTGTCCAGTTAATGAAGCAACGACCTACCATTTCAGAGTACCTCAGAAACAATTCAAGGCATCTATGAATTGTTCTTAACCCTAAATATGACGAAATGTCGAAACGAAACTCCATGGTAAAGATGTATCATGGAATATTATGCTATTTTTTAAATTACATTAAATCACCTTTAAAAACAAGCCAAATTTCCTCATTTACATAAACGAACGTGTATGTTTTTTAGAAACATTCTAATTTGTTCGGATTTTGTTTCATAACAATATATACTGATCACCAAATAACGTTTTGAGTTTATAAACTGACATTGTCATGTTAGTGGATGTTCGACTAGTTTTGATAATCAGATTCTGTATACCAAAACTTTTTAAATGCTACCAAGGTTTGGGCTTACATTGTCCTAAATAGTGTTGTCAAATAGTTACGTATCCTCTGTCCGTTGTTATACTAAAGTACATATTAAAGGCTGAAAATTCTTTTACATCAAAATATGTCATTTCATGGTCATACCTCATTCACGTTCATTTCAATGTAGAAGTTGGAATCCATTATTTGTTTTACCAAAATTGATGATAGTCGGACCATAGTTTTATAAAATTATAAAAACTTACATTTTATCGAAAGTAGTATGAGTCAATATTGAAAAAACAAATAAGAATCATGATTACTTCATGAATTTCTGAGGGACAAAGAATCCCTAAATTTTCATTAGCATACAAACTTGAAGGTGTTTCGTAATAATTAGGGTTAAATACAATTCTTGCAAAGATTTTGGATGTTCTGTGTTCGAAACATTTTATTTTGAACGAAAAGTGTGGATTTAACATATTGTAGAACGCACTTATTTTTCCTTAGTGGGAATGACCTACAGTTAGTTGCAAATTTCTTTGTTTTTTCTTCAAATACAGTCATTCACAGCAGTTATTTTGTCAGCTAAGTTACTACTAAATACCGTATAGTCAATTTGGATACAGTTCTAGGCGAATTGTGAACGAAAATACAAAACGTCTTAAATCGTTGCTTTATTTTCTGGACACCTAATTCTTGATTACCTTCAAACTTTTGCTATAACTTCTTTAGGTTCAATCCAAATTCTATGAAACTTGGCAGGCAATATCCATGAAAGATGTGTAACATTCACTGTGAGTTTCGGGTAAATGCCTTGAACCGTTTCTGAGATACACTGAAATGGTAGGTCGTTGCTTCATTAACTGAACAGAGAGTAATTAAGAGAATGTTTAAAAAAAGATCTTCAACTTATCAACTTATGTTTGCAGTACTTTGCAGCTTGATTTAGAAAAAAACATAAACCACTGTAAAATGTATTCTTCTATGGACATACCTTCAACAAGCAGCTCCTGTCGTCGGTTGTTAATCCAGACGATAATTTGTGCAATAGCAGCTTCCGAGTCATGCAGCATACTTGAGATACGTATTAGCCTAAGTTTTCCTATGAAAACTAAATCGTTTGATGAAAAGGAATCGGGGAAAGCTGGTTTAATTCTATGATAATTCGTGTACAAAATATTATGAATGAACAAATGAATAGAAGGTTGTGCGGGCTTCCATCGATAATCAAACAGCCATGGATAATCAGATATGTTTATGACTTCCTGGGGCAAATAAATATTTATGTAGAGCAGATATTTCCATGGTTTAGATTTGTATATGAATTTTTTAAATTCAAGAGCAACACACATGTTGTTCAACAGCTGAAAAACTTGCTGTTTCCTATATAGTTGTGATCCATTGCAGGTATACAATTTCCACTCACTTTCCACAGTCAAGTTAAATTTAGTGAATATTCCCCTTGAGACCCAGGTTACTCTCTCTCTAACGTCAGGACGTCCAAAAAATATGGATTCCTCTTTGACTTTGTATGCTGCCAGATTTCTAATAATATGCGGGTAGGAATACTGACAGTCGATATTTGCATAAAGATAGTTGTTTATCACAACAAGCGGGTTCTGGTTTCGGAAGGGATGCAGTATGCTGTTAAGGTTTTGTATTCGAGGCACGTATCCCAAATAGGGTTCAGTGTTTCCTCTGCAATTACTGTAGAACCCTAGTTCCAATGTTTTGCATTGGAGAATTGCAGGATCCACAGACTGATACTTTTCACCAATTTTTTCGAAAGTATACCTATCACAGAAAATTTCAAAAATTTGAAAACAAAACAAAATTAGTACAAACTTGAAAACCATTTTAAGCTATATTTGCACAATTGAAAAAATTGTTACGACTAGAAAGTGTATTTTGTCTATTTGCAAAACGAAAAATAACCAATCGATTCGGATCGATAAAACACCAGAGAGTTGGACAATGCTGAGCTCCGTAGAAACATGTAATGGTTTATGAAGTGGCAGACTTTCTTAAAGGATTAATGCGCTGTTCTGTACACTTCTGTACATTTGCTTTGAACGCGGCTTAGTTAAAATGTTTAAAAAACAACACTTAAGAAAATTAAAATGTGTTTTGCAGAGTCGCCAGGGATGTAGACATATACCTTATACACCATTACCAAGCATAATACTCAACCAACTTTGTTTTTGAAACCCACGAATCCAAAATAAATTCAGATATGTATTTCTGTTTATTATTTATGCAAAGCAAAAACTCTTGTGCCTGAACTGATTATTTACGATAAAATATCTAGCAAACCTGACTTGGTTATAAGTTGTTGTAACAACAAAAAATGCCGACAAAATGAATTTATTAGTATCAGTTATTTTAATATTGAAATTATAACCACAAACACTTCAAGATGGTGTGGTGCGGTTGGGGAGCATACATGTACAAAATGACAAATAGAACCCTATCAATTACTTACAGTCCTATAATTTATTTGCAAATTTCGGAACTCACAGGAACAACGATTAACTGACAACATAAATAAGTGCAAAACATTGGAGGTACTGAACAGTCGACATCCAATGACATTCAAAAAATGCCTGATAAGAAAACTAAAAAACGTTCCTGTGAATTTAGTAACATTGTTTAACCTTTGATCATCGGAACACTGCCAACCAATTATTTGGACTAGCAACACCAAATCATGCAATAAATTATACTGAATATACAAGAATGTATTTTTACATGTCATGTAAAAAGATTGCTTAGCATCCAAAGGCTATTGAGATGATGTAACACGGTATTTGAGGAAGATATCCAAAAGCTATATTCTAGTTACTTGAAAACATATTTTTGTTACAACTAGAACCAACTAATATGCACTACTTATACTGCTCTCAACGCTAGCACAGCCTAGTCAATAGTATTTTATTAGAACACATCATGCTTATGATCAATAGCCAAACATTAATCAAAAACCATTGCATGTTCTTCTTCATCAATTTTCCAGATAGCTTTCTTGTGATATACATATTCCCTATATAACAAGCAAATAGATGAAGAACTGAAAATATAGACACAAAAGAGCCGCTATGATGTATCTGTAAAACCGGGATGCTTTACCTCCACTTGCAGAAAACATAATTATATATTGAACAAACACTTGGAACTGTTATGTAGAAAAAACTGCAATTGTGATTACTTTACGTTTTCCAAGAAATCGTAGATTTTGAAGTAGCTTATCCGCGCATCAGTTTCGGCTTATGTTTGATGGTCTTATCAAACAGGCATCGAAAAAAATAATAAATGCAACAAACATAGTGCCAGGGCTTTTGGGGACATCGGAAAGCACTTTGTCTTGGAAGTACTATATATTTTTGCTGTGTCCAAAACCAATTTAGTCACATTATCTTGACAGGTTTTACAAGTATTTACGAAAAATCCTGAATATAAACTTCGTCGACAGCCGTCGGTTGGCAGTCTAACTTAAACTCTACACAGTACATCAGAACAGTTCCAAAAATTTAAATATTCTCTTCAAAATGAAAGTACTAGTTCTTCTCGTTCTACTGCAAGTCCTTGTGTCGGCACATGCCGGACCAGTTAAACCAATTCAAGGTGATTGAATTCCAGTTCATAAAAACTCTATTCGTTCTGACTTTAAATAAAACCTAATGAACGTTTTATTATTTCTGCAGTTGCTGGTATCCCCAAAAGCCTTAGGTTTATAGCAACCGTCGAAGGCAAAAGTTATTTTGCTGACAACGAAGAAAAATGGGTAATATAATGTAAAAACCACTATTAAAAATATTTTTATACTGTTTTTAATTACAGAATTGGACTGCCGCGCAGA
>CM056172.1:56449113-56618113 GCA_029691765.1 Entomobrya proxima
AAGTAAGAAGAGAATTTGGGTGCAGTCATTTGGAGGAACCCTTTATTAGCATGAAAATATAATTTTGGTAATTTACGAAAAACATTTTCGATACCATAATATAATAGCTGTTTAACATATATTCAACGCAATTCTCAGAAAATATCCCGAAATGGGATCGTGGGCTTTGAAAAATTTACTTTTTAGCATTAAATACATTACCTGGGAAATGGGAAGAGGAATAAAAAATCAATTTCCACATCTACCTATTTCATTTGTAATAATGTACAAAACGTCTTGTATTCTACCAAGAAAACAACTTGGGGAGCCTCTCGACATTACATCTTTTTTGCATTTACAGGAAACACGTCTGATTTTGACTTGTTTCTAGCCTTCACTGAACTTATGAAAATAATCTAGTAAATGATAATATTATTTATTAAGAAACCCTACTAAAGATGGTTTGACATTTCAAACATCCTTCGCCTTAAACAGCGGGAAAATCTTCAAATAGGAATAAGTGATCTTCCATCAATCAAACTAGCTTAATTTGACCTTATATTTCGCAAAACAACTGCTAAATGTCCATACTACAATACAATAAGCATAATCCATGTATACCTTTCTAACTATGTGAATAAGGAGAATATCCCTTAATGTTTACAGCAGGTTTCAAACCTTCTGCGGCATAATCCGACAATGTTTGAGGCTGAATAAGCATTCAGAAAATTTTGCGTTACACATAATTTCATTAAAATGGTTTCTATGAAACCGTACAATTTGTGTGTTATGAAAATTGGTGATGGAAATGTGCAAGTTGAAATCATGAGAGTAAAGATGAAGTGATACGATATTGTGTTTAGTTACTATTTGCAAAAATTGAGTTCTGTAGCGCATTTTATGTATACCGGTTGAAAATTTCAAAAGATACTACATAGCAACTTGCAGAAAGTGCTTTATTTGTTCCCCTCACTCAATTGCTACAAAGATTGGGACTACTGTTCCTATTGCATGCAATTGGAAAAATGTATGATATGCACCTCTGCGTTTGTAAAAGGCACATAACTTATTATTACATCGTGCGAGTTAGTAATGGTACCTAAATTGAAACAAGAAATAGAGTTCGTTCTTATAGTATACTTAGTACAGTTTCAAATCTTCGGGCTTTGCTGGTTTTCAGGAGCGATAAGATTAGGTACACAAAAGATTCAGTAACATTTTTTCTTTTTAGAAGCAAACCAAACAATGCGTACAACCGTGCAGCCGCTAATTCCTTACCATTGGTAACTTTTACGTTAGCCTACGTGACCAAAAGCATGAACCAAAGTATTAAATTCTCAAACTAGAACTCAAGCAAAGTCAGTACCACAGTGTAGTTAGTGCTTCATTGTATCAGTCAAGTGTTCAGCTGAGTTGCTTACCCACAACAATAGAAGTGGTTTGTGATCGTTATAAAATTAAGGACAATACGCTCTTGGGAAAAATGCACAAGAGCGGATTGACCGGATATTGGTATAGTCGAAAATACACAAAACTGTGGTGCATACTGAAAGTGTATTGCTTATGTATACATACACAGCATGCACTGCGTTAGGTGAGCCTTCTCTTGTAACACCATGTTAGGTAGTTTCAACTATATGAAGCAGCTACTTCAGCTTTTTTTTCATTTTTTCCAAGAACTCTATTGTTCACAATTCAAAAACGTAGTAGCTATTGTTTGAAACCGATGAGGGTAATAAGTAATTGTACGTTTGGCTCATAGACAGATTAAAACTCTACAAGACACAAAACAAAAGTAAGCCGAATATCTGACTACGTGACTACATAAACTTTGAACCGACTTAAAAGTTCTATTTATTCCAAACAGCTTAAGCTCTTTTGATATAGTACCAAAGTTAAGGTTTGTACCTAAATATGAGTAAAACTTTAAACCATTGTGAATTGATGTGATTGTAAGTGGCCTTCCTAATGTACTTCTGTAAGTCTTCAAAAGTGCATGTGTAAACAATGAGGTAGCAACTTAAAATTTAAAGCTGTCAAATACCAATCAGCTTGACGCATTTCACTATAAAGGTAGACTGCTGTGGGCGTATAACTTGAGAGTATTTCTATTAATAAGTGCCTACATAGTTGAAGCTATCTCAACTACATGATTTCGAAGAAAAATCACCTGCATTCTCTTTAGTTGAATCTCAGCTGGTGATCTTATGTATGCTCGGCAGGGTATACTCAAGCAAATTGCTTAAATCTCCACAAGAAATTCTTAATTCGAATCAGTCTAAAGTAATCCAGAACTAAAACGGCAAACACAAGTTTCAGAGAAGTTTTAAGAATGTCCTCAAACAGTTGCCGGATCTGCGGGAAAAGCTTCAAGAAACATTGTCTTCTTGTGGCGCACACAAGAGTGCACACTGGCGAACGACCTTATATGTGCAAACAGTGTCACAAAACTTTTAAAAATACCTCCAACTTAAACGAGCACATTAAAAAAGGCCACACAAATAGAGAAAGAAGCTTTAATTGCAACATTTGCAACAAAAGTTTTTTCGACAATAATACTCTAAAACTGCATCAAATAGTGCACACTGGCGATAAACCTTTTAAATGTGAGCAGTGCGGCAAGCAGTTTACACAATCAGGAAGCCTTCAAACTCATAAAAAAACTATTCACGAAAAGAAGCTACCGTTTGAGTGTACATACTGCAACAAGCGCTTCCCCGCGAAAGGTGCTTTTAACACTCATACCAGGATTCACACTGGTGCAACGCCAAACAAATGCAACAGTTGTGATATGCCTTTTAGAAGTAACACCATTTTGATTACTCACATGAAGAACATGCATCCCAGTGACAGATTTCCTCAATGCAAAATTTGCAGTAAGCGATTCACGTGCAAACCAAAACTTGAAATTCACATGTTGAAGCATTCAGGTGAAAGACCATTCAAATGCAGTATGTGTCCGGCTACATATCGGACTAAATATGATCTGACGGAACACATACGTGGACATACTGGGGAGAAGTTTTATTCGTGCGATGTATGCAGCAAAGCATTTACCACAAAATCAATCCTACTACTGCATTTGAAAACACACACAGGTAATACACAAAATGTTATTGCGTTAAAAACTTACATAGTTTCTATTTTTTCTTTACGGGCGTATACTTTGACAAATTTGTCTTTAATTTTTCTAGGACTAAAGCCTAACATTTGCCTATTTTGCTCTGCTGGGTTTTCTCGCACATGCAAGCTGCAAGAACATATTCGCATGCACATTCAGGAGAAACCTTATCCTTGCAGCAGTTGTGACGCAAGCTTTACTAGAAGTCGCTGTCTTAACAGCCATAATAAACATGTGCATTCCGACAAAAAGTCTTACACATGTGAATTATGTGGAAAGGCTTTTAAAACAACTACGGAAGTTAAAGATCACACTAGGAGGCATCTTGGAGAAAAATATTTCAAATGTTCTGTTTGTCAAAAAGTTTTCATGTGCAATAGAGATTTGCTTAATCATGAAGCTGCCCACAAAAAGCAAGGCCCGCGTACTTGTTCAATTTGCAATCACACGTGCTCAGGATTAAAAGGATTGAACATACACATTGCAGCTATGCATACATCGAAGCAGTAAACATACTTCTGCGCACTACTTTTAGTTTAATAAAGGATTGGTTAATTGGTTGATTGTATTTGTAAATTAGCGTCTATTATTGTAAAGTAGCTAACTATATATATAACATTTTGTATTTTGTTCAGTGCCACATGCTTAACTTGCAGTTTGTATTGTTAAAACAAATTATCATGCATTTTGAAATATATTATATCAATTTAAAGTTAAATTGCGTAGTGTTTCTTTATGTTGCACACATGAATAATAATAAATTTCATAAAACTATATTGCGTTGAATTTTACCACTGTTTTATGTGGACGTGTCTAAATCGTCTATAATTTGGAACCTACTTTGTAATTTTAGCATTTTGCAAATGTGTGTTAATATTGGAGAGTTTCTGGCTAACATGTCCATCTGGTAAATGAATAATTGTTTAAAGTGTAAACGTGGTGAAAAGATGTAAGCTGGAAGCTTGATTATTGACTAATATTTGTTTTGGTTGGGACACAACGCTGAAGTCATAAGTACGTCATATGTGTGCAGCAGCAAATTTTAAATCATTGCTGATTTCATTTTAAGTCAAATATATTACCTGTTATTTTCTAAACAAAATATTAATTGAATATGGAAACAGGTTTAGTTCAGTTTTGCTTCGTAGCCTGTTTTTTAAATCAATTGACAAATAATATGGTCCATTATAAAAAACTTGAAAAATCTGATCCGTAAAATCTGAAAAACGAGCGTTTCAATGCACACATTAACTCAAAAGATTAGTTTTGAACCGAATATGTGAATGCGTTTAAAAATACATATTTTTCTTATTCAAACCAGAAAAAATGACAAAACTTTGTGTTTAAAACATGTGGTAATCACATCACATCGTTTGTTGATTGTACAACTACCAAATGTATATCAAGCATTAAATCGCATTACGCTTACCCATGATTTATTGATTTAAGTGAGTGAATATAACTGTGAGTTTTTACATTAGCTTGAGGCTTGCTTTACATATTCAGAGATTAGTATTTACATAGTATTATGAAGTTTCGTAAGATTGTTATTGTGAATCTTTTGTAGAATGCCATTTTGTTGAGGTTTTCAGTTTTTGGATATTTATGTTTGACAAAATAATTTGACAAAACCAATCAGTTCTTTAGTGTCAACAGGGTATAAGTAGGCAATTACTACAGGTTATTAAAGTTTCGTTTGCAACTCCCCTGCACATGATAATAACTTTTCTACGCAATGCTCTCATTTTATTAACCACAGCATAGTTTTATGATAAATGGTTATCATTGGCAAGAGAAAATTTAAGCGAAGTGATTGAATGGGTAAATAGAACCATATTTGCATGTTGTATGTTTGTATCTTAAATATAAGTGCAGGTAATATGCGTATACAGTACACGCAAGGTACCTAGGATTTTGCTTGCAACAGGATTCAGAGAGCTCTCTATACACTGTTGAAAAAGTTTTTTGATTCTGAGGTTTTCCATACCGCAAAGACAGCTCATATGTATTTTTATTCATTTTGAATGGATGACTTGGCTTCATAGCTAAAAGCGGTATGAATATGTACCTTAAAAGGAGTATGGTAACATGTTCAATTCTGGGCAGTATTATCAGACAATGAGTAAAGCTGCTTAAATGCTACAATTCTGAGAAGCTAGCCTACGTGATCAACTGCATGTATGCAAACCAGAAACCAAACAGCGTAGGTACACTGGCCTGAAAGCTATCTTCAAAGCATTCAGTGTTATCAGAGCATTCTACAAGTTCAGTAAATTTAATCGTCTACAGTGAAAAGGCTATAAACTATTTCTGCTCCAAATATTGAAGTTGTGTGCATAAGTCTATACTTGATCGTTATAGGCAAAATGGTGCCAAAGGAATCTCTAACGTGCAAATTATGTGGAAAAGTGTTCAAAATCACCGGAGACTTGACTAAACACACGAGAACACACACAGGTGAACGTCCCTACAAGTGCACACTATGTCCCAAATCGTTTACACAGAATGGTTCCTTGAAAGTTCATATAGATGGTGTACACATTCAGAAAAAATCATTCCATTGCAAAATTTGCAGCAAAGGTTTTTCCGCAAAGCAGGCCCTGAAAGTACACGAACGCGTGCACACAGGTGAACGACCTCATAAATGTGAGCATTGTGAAAAGTCGTTTGCAAATCGGGGCAATGTTCTGATTCACATAAAAGCAGTACATCAAATGCTGACTCCTTTTCAATGCGAACATTGCAAGAGACGTTTTGGATCTAAAGCAGAGTTAAAAAGGCACACGAGGACGCATACTGGAGAAAAACCGTACAAATGTAAACTATGCACTGAAGCTTTTCAAACCAGTAAGGCACTAAATATCCATATCAAAAACAAACACGATGACAAAAGATGTCCTAAGTGCACGCACTGTGGCAAAAGTTTTGCTTTTCCGTACGAGTTGAAAGCACATTTACCAGTGCATACACAAGAAAAATCTTTTGATTGCAATTTATGTTCAAAGGCTTTCAACACCAAAAAAGACCTCCATCGTCATATTCGAAATCATACGGGAGAAATCAAAATCAAAAAGCCTCTACCAAAATCTTGCAGTGTCTGCAAGAAAATCTTCAGTTCAACCAAGCAACTCAATCGTCATTTATTGACACATCAAGGTGTGTACCTTAATAATGTTTGGTTTGATATTTAGGTTAAAATCGAGATTATAAATGATATGTATTCATGTATTTGTAGACAAGACTTTGTGGTGCATCTTTTGCTGGAAGGGTTTCTACCATTCGGACAGCCTCGTATACCACTACCGTATTCATACCGAAGAAAAGCCCTATAATTGTAGTGTCTGTAACTTTGAGTTTAGGGATTCATCAAGTCGGACATCACATACAAGGGTTCACTCTGACGTAAGAGCACATGCGTGCAAGCTGTGTGACAAAGCATTCAAAAGGAAAAGCGAACTTATAGCTCACACACAGAGACATCTTGGAGAAAAGCATTTTATATGTGAGTTTTGCAACAAGCGTTTTGTGCACGACATAGAACTTAGAAAGCACAGAGTTACTCATATGAATTAATATTTTTGCTTTTCTATAAGAAAACATAAGTTGTTCACATTGGCATGGTTAAAACCTTATGGATTATGCATTTTATAAAAGCAGTTAAATTATTCTTAAAGCTAGTGTTAAAGTGAGCTATATGAAGATGTAAGAAGATATTCAATTGAATATGTTATTTAATCTATTCTTGGTTTCATGGACAGAAAATTACTGAGCAAATATTGTTTAGATCGTTGATAAGATTGGTAGTATATAATATGTATATTTCCATCAAAGGAACTCCTAAAGCAAATATAAATAAATGCGATTCAAATTTGTGCGGATCCAACGTTACTACCGCCACCAACTCACAAACATGTGGGTGGAATATTTCAGTACAGTAGAATGTTAGAACATTTCATTTTGAAGCTGAGTTTCAATTAAAAGTTCAAGTGTGTTTAATTTAAGTATTAATACAATATTTTTAATTATTATTATTTGTTAGAAGCATCTATTGCATTTTATGCATGGTATACAAATGACGTTACTTGTAAATCGCTGTTTTAAATCAAACGCTGATCCGTCATTGTGCTGTAAGTTTAAAGGCTATAATGTAGTAAATATTCATTGATTGGGTATTAGTATATTTTTGTACATATGAGTTAGTTAAGAAGAAATATGATAACTAACTGTAAGTAAATATGCCTCATGAAGTTTTAGAAATTGTTAAATATTGTACACACAAAATGTAACAATAAAAATAGGAGTTAGCGTAGACAAACGACGCTACTGTGGTAGGTTGTATAAATTTTAATTTGTCGCTTACCTTAAAGCAACTCTGGACTTTCGACATTTTTCCCCCGACATACTTTTCCTCAAAACCGACATTTTTTCCCCGACGAATTTTCCCTCGAAACGGACATTTTTCCCCCGACACTTTTTTCCTCCATTACAAATCCCAGGTCGGTCTATTGATATTGGTAGTGTGCAAAAGAGACAAGCCAAATGAATATATGACATGATCAATGAAAGAAGTAAGCATATACCACAACCACAGAATATTGGCGATGCAGTCTTAAGAGATTTTACTTGAATGTTTACCTAACATCTTGTATAATTCTAAACACAAATATGGTTATTTTGATTGCTGACTTTGTAAATTGATTTATTTTCGAAAAGACCAAACACACTATGTGTTATTTTCATTGAAAATAAATTTTTAAAACTTAAGGAAAAATTTGTCGAGGAAAAATTTGTCTGAGGGAATTTTTGAGTAGGGAAAATTTGTCCGGGGAAAATTAATTTTGAAGCCTAACTAAGGCTTTAAATGTTTAAATTCAACAGCTTTAAAGACTAGCGGTTCTTGACAACAAAAGGGATTACCAAATGTGATACAGATTATACACATTACGATTAGAAGTATTGTATAAGAATCTTTTTTTAATGATGGGTTTCCGAGAAATAGCTTCCTGAAGTTAATATCTTTACAAAGTTTCTGACAATGTTTACCAATTCGTGATCTGGAAACTCGTTAAGAAGCTTATAGATTTCATTAGCAGAATAATATTTCCTATTACCGAGAAGAGGCTTAAAGTTTCATGTTACCAATGCAGCAAGCTAACCTTTACGAAGTGTACTAACAACATAAAAATGGATGCTGAAGTTTAATATAAGGTACCTTAACACTGTGCACGCATGAAAGAACAGTGCATCAAGAATATTTAGAAATTTCCAGAATGCATAAACCCCATTTAAGTAGCCTTCTCCGAAGCAAGCTCTAAACCTTTCAAGAAGCTTAGCAGAAGAATAGGGCTACGTGACTTTGTATATTTATCCTAGCGGTTTGGTTACATTTAGAGTTCTCGTTTTGCTCAACCAACCGAACACCAGTTGCCCGAAAGCTGTTCTCTATCAACAAAATATCAAACTTTTGTCAGTTTGACTGATACACGCACCCTCTACACACCAGTTTTCCGCTTACAAGCATCTAGTTGTTAACCACAAGTGATAAAGTTTTGTGTAACATTCAAGCTGGTTTAAGTTTCCGATTCCAAAAAAATGGAAACCAAAAGACCCCATATTTGTATTTTTTGTTCAAACGTGACAAAGCAATTGTATAATCATATTACTCATATGAGAATCCACACAGGAGAAAGACCTTATAGTTGTAAGACGTGCGGACAATCATTCAAGCAGTTTATCACACTCAAGACTCATATTAAATCTCAACACTTAAAAATCAAAGCTTTTAAATGTGAGCAATGTCCCAAATCCTTTGTGACCAAAAGAGAGCTAGATAATCACACAAACTTTCATACTGGCAGAAAGCCATATAAATGTCAGCAGCGCAATAAGTGTTTTAAACAGAGAATTGGAATGCAACGTCACATCAATAGTTTTCACGAAATGCAAGCAGCAGCTTATCCATGCCCACGCTGTAACAAGCGTTTTACTACCAGTGCTCAAGTTAAGGTACATGTGAGAACCCACACAAACGAAACACCTTATTGTTGCAAAGTATGCTATGAGCAATTTAAATTTGTCACCCAACTCAAATCTCACATGAACAAGAGGCATTGTGATCAAAGCTTTCCCCAATGCAGAACATGCAAGAAGACGTTTCCTTATGAGCATCTTTTGAAGCAACAAGAATATGTGCACACCGGACAGAAACCATTATGTCCCAAAACATTTGCAACAAACGGTGCACTGAACACCCATATTAGGAAGCACACCGGAGAGGTCTCTTATATTTGCAAGATATGCAATAAATCTTTTTCTAATGGAAATGTTCTAACAAAACATATGAAGATACATGAAGGTAAGCAAATATAAATTTGCAAATGATGACTTTGTTTATAAATACAAAAATTACATTCTCTTGTTTTTTCAGGGATAGCAGGCAAAACATACATTTGCATTTTCTGTAATGCTGGATTTATTAAATCTGGATGTATGGAAAATCACATTCGAGCTCATATACAGGAAAAACCTTACGCCTGCCAGCAATGTCCAGCCAACTTTAGTGCGTCTTCAAATTTAAGAAGCCACATGCTAAATAAGCATTCTGTTAACCGACCTATGAAGAAGTGCAAATTATGCAACAAGACATTTGCAGGATCTGGAAGTCTGAAGGCTCACATATCGCGACATCTTGGTGAAGAATATTTCAAATGCGAATATTGTGGAAAAGGGTTTATACAAAGGAGTGCACTTGATGCTCACACGCTCATACACACAAGAACGGGACCATTCAAATGTGGCCAGTGCAATAAAACTTTTGCAAGCTTTATAGGCCTTGGGGTGCATAAATCAAGCATGCACTAATCACTCGTGTTTAGGTAATGGTTATAGATTGCAAGGGAATAATTCCATTTGTTGTAAATAATTTCAGAAATCTATTGTATGTTACATGTGTTACTTGAATAATATGTACAAAGCTTGAATTTATTTTTTATTTTGTCAAGTAAAGTAAACCACGTTAGTTGGATAAGTACTTTGTTTTTTGGCAAACCCATTTACATATTTACATAAACTCCTCGAACTAAAGAAACAGATATCACGACTTTTTTCCGATTTTTGTGTAAAAAATTTTTCTAAGAGAATTTGAAGGACTTTGGACTCATATTATTTATTTAACCTGAAAGTACATCTTGAAGTGTTCCATGTTTTTCAAAAAGAATTTGGCTTTTTGGTAAGCATTTATACCAAAGTCCACCACTAGCTTCATTGCATTTTCCAGGAAACTCGCAATCAATCAGAAGCAGCCCTGTGTCAATATTCTCCACTACCTTCCATTAAATAGAAGCTGAACAGAGAACTATACGATACGTAGTTCCCATTCGTCCTAAAGGGTTTGGCAATGTCTGTTATCCACAACGTTTCTTGTTATTTATATAATTCATTCTGGCTTTCTCCCTTGCGTATGGCCATTTTTTATTCCTGCCTCTTTCTGCACTAAATTCGCAGAAAGTCCTCTCACGAAATAGTTAAAATTCAATTAAAAATTTTTGTTATCGTAAACTTATATAATTAAGGCAGGCTGGTAATATACATAAGGGTATTTTGCACGGCTGCCTACCTATCTGTCCTTACCTAATTCTATATATCTTAGATTTTGTACGATAGTCTAGGTGGCCAATTTAAAAACTGAAACTGAAATGCACAATTTGAGGCAACAGTTATACATTTGATGTTGTTGAAAACTATACAATGTAAAGTGCCAACAATCAGTAAAAATAGTATAGGTAGCAGCCAGCAGCTAATTAAAGTGTTTTTCAAAACGTGTTGAGAAGATTAAACCCAAAACGGTAACTGACAGCGTGACGACGTTTTAGCTACTACAGATGAAGTATGGATTTATGTAAATATTGAACTCATTAAAATTTGTTTCCGCAAATAAAAGGAACAAAAGATTTTAGACGGACACAATTGGTGTTTGGACTTGCCGGAATTTACTCCAACATTTTGAGGGGCTGCGCATAAGAATTCCCCCAAACTTCGCATGTAGATCGTTACATAGATTAGCTTACGTGGCCAATCGCACGGACACAAATATTTACACAATACGTACCTATACGCAAATCCGTCTAAGTCACAGTTTGTGTTTTGCTGAACATATTCCAAATTCCAAACTATGCTATGTATCAGCAGCTACGCCAGTCCTCTGTGAAAAAAATCTGGACAAAACTCTACAATAAACATACAGTTCTAGAGGGTAGAATTTAGTCTCAGACTACTAGAAGCATAATGGATTCAAAGCAATTTCTAAGCTGGTTTTGTGTAATAAAGTGTTCACAACAACGTCTTACCGGAATGTTCACATACCATATGTTCCATCAAATGCGTAAAGACTAAAGACAATGTGAGCTAAATATATCTCAAGTCAAGCAGCACTTCAGCAGCTCACACCGAGAGAGAATTCAGAGATTACAAATGTTTCAAAAGAAAGCTCTGAAAATGGAGAACAAGCATGTGAACTGGAAAAGGCATGTCCCAAATAAAATGGAGTTTGTGTTTTATAAACAACATATAAGTTATTCAAATGAACATTTGTAGGATATTTCAATAGCTTTTTGGCTGTATACATGTGTAATAAAACGAATATTAAAAATCTACCAATGACTAAATGTTTTTAATATGCACCACATGGTTTGTATTTAATTGTTTTACTACTTTCACTTACATACAAATATTTTCCATATTTCAAACTGGATATTTAAAGAAATATTAAGTGCTAAATGGTTCCCAAGCAACTGTACATAATTAAGCAGAATTTGCGATATTGCTGATTACTTAAGTCAACATGAATGCAACCATGAATTTTACAGCGCTTTAACACTTCCTCAGAAACAACGTGGTGCTTTATTCCCGGAGAATTCACAAATTTAAAGTAGCCTAATGATTTGCACACAATATTGCATGTACCAGCTTTTTAAAAACTTTGATCATTACAAAGTTTGAAACTAACTTGCGAGAAATAGCAAATGAACCAGTAACATTTTACAAAAAGAGATACAACTACACAGTATCCAAACATTCTTTGCAAAATAAAACAAATATGGTGGACGGACAAACGGACACATTATATCTTAGATATAGTACACATTTTTGCTTAAGTTTAAAAATTATTTGCCTGATGCAGAAAATAAAATATACGGATAGACGAACACATTATATCCTAAGTAGCTCCACTGCAAAGCAACAAGCTAATAAATGTTACATCAGATTTGCACAACAAGTTTTCAAAGGAATAGGAAAGCGAAAAATAACATTGTTAGACATGTTATATTTTTCCTAAGCAATTGAATTATTCTGTGCGGAATTGTATGCACTTCACAGATCACCCTAGAAACAGAGATTCTAGCAAATATTTAATTCTTGTCAAAAACAATTTGGCAGCTTGCTATTTTCTAAAACCATATTAGTTTAGGTATTATTAAATTACGCTTATGATGAATAACCATTAAAATAAACGCTTAAAGCACATTGCAAAGAAACATTTGCAACATAGCCTTATGTATTTATATTAATGCAAGTTTTAGATTATGCACACGTTGTTGAACGTTGTGGCTTTATTTTAGGGTATTTCTTGCACTGAATAACATCAGGAGCTATGCGTTGGAATGGTACTCTTCCATTATGTGGTAATATCTTTATTTTGTTCAAACTAAATTACTGGTTAGTTTGTCCGGCGTCTGAGGACTAGTTTTATGTAGGATTGTCAAGCTGTTTGAATTTAATTTTCATATTGTACTAATTTTCTTTCGTTCCAACTTAGCCCATTTCTTATGCTTGCTATAAGCTATAAACGAAATTTCGTTTTTTAATCCAACGCAATTTTAATGCAATTGCAATATTAAATTCTTAAGCCAAAAACTCTAGCTTTGTTTATATGGAAATTTGTTGCATACAAGTAAATTTTTTACAGATATTTCTAAAAATACGACGTAACTATGAATTTTGACGCACGATCCCAAAAGCTTGCACAGTGTCAACCTGATTACGTACCGACTCTTTGAATTAACTTGAGAACAATAGAAGGATTAAAGGCTTATCTTATGGCCTCCCAGAAAAGTTGCATTCACCGACTATCAAAAAAGTAGACACAAATACCATATCATATTTCGTATATTTACATACTTACACAATTTTGTTGGTTTTATTCTTTTATCAAAGTACAAAGTCAGTTCTCAGACTACAACTGACAACTCATAGTTTAGATACTACAGTTTTTTCTATGCAAGACTTGACATCCCCGTGAGCATGTAATAGAGAACGAGTCAACCATTCTACAAGGTCACGCAAGGTCACAAGCTAAAATTGCTTCAAAATAATATACGCGTTGAAATTAACAATGACACTATATCAGTTAATTTGAAGAGTGAAATATTTCGTAAAATCTTAAGTTCCAAGAACTCTGTTTGGTGTGCTTCAATGCTAACCATATATACAAATTGTGAAAAATTACTCATGATTTTGAAAATATAATAATACAAGGATCATTGACAAATTCATATTTTTCCCCAGAAGTAATTTGCATCTGCAGACGGGTGCATCAAATAAGCTACTTTTAGTCGTTAGGAATCTGCATTTTGGAATTGAGGCATCTCATCTTAGACAATCACTAAATGGTATAAGAAATGAAGTTTGAGTTTTGTTAGGTAGTTTTAAGCAAATTTTAAGTCGGCCGAAGTAACTCTATTGTTTAGTCGAGAAGCTTTGTATTCTTCTTAGGGATTAAGCAAGTATAATCCGGAGTCAGAATTTGTACCTGTCTCGATTTGTTATACCACTGTCAACATGTGAAGCTAATGCAATTTCTCTGAACCAAAAATGTTAGTACCGACGGATTTATAAGTTTACAGACTTTGACGAATTTACTACAATTCTAAATATTTACATTTATTTTTTAAAATCAAGTGAACAAGTGAACACTACTACTTCTAAAAACTACCCATTCTATGCATTGTCGTTTACTATAGTTTGGAATGTTTTCAGCATATTCAATGTATAACAATTTGGGAAAATGTTTCCATATGTTAGATTTTTTAATTACGCGTTTGTCATTAAATCCATAAAACTGAATGACTTGTACAGCTTTAGCATTATCTAGAGCCCGTATATTTCTGGGATTTGACGAATGCAAATCAAATGCCACATTAATGCTTAAACTCTGTAACGTTGTTCCAAGTGGCAAAAGAAAATCCAAAATGAAAAGATAATTCATCGTGATTTTAATGTGAGCCAGATTGTCCAGTTTCAGTTCAGATAGTTTTGACCAAACGATGCATTCGGTTTTCTTAAACGTAGATTTGGTGTATGGTAAATCCAGTTCTAATGTAGTCAGAGTTTTGTTCCACTTATGTTTTAAAGGGGTAAAAATTTCATCCCATTCTAAGAACATGTAGTCGTCGAATAATAAGGTTAGACTTGTTAAGTTCCCACTCAACTCAGAATTTTTTAAGGTTTGCCAGATTGACTTTGTAACAGGACAAATTGAAAAGTGTCTTAAATCCAAATGACTTAAACGGGAAAAATTGAAAGTTCCACTTAAATCACTACAATATCCTACCAGTTTTACCGCGCTAACTTGAGTATTCACACGCACAAGTTCATATACAATTTTCTCCGGAAAGTCTCGAAGTCCTATAGAACTTAAAAAATGTAGCCTAGGTAACGTGCTAGCCAGAACTGCTTGCTCCAGTTCATCATGCATACCCATTTCAATTCTGTTTCTATATGGTATGTCATGGTAAACTAAACGCCATCTCCACAGGGGGTATGTCTGGTAGTTTAGGTCTAGTTGTTTTACATTTGGCATTAGTTTAAGAAGTTTACATAAGATTTTGTAGCAAAATCCGGTTGTATTTAACTGACTCTCGAAGCAAATTTCACAGTTAAATATATGCATGCCATAATTTGTCAGCATTTGTAACATATCAATCCAATCTTCATTATGGAAAGGCAGTTGAATTTGCAAACTGACCCTTTTCCCAATAAATGGGCTTCTGTTTTTTAGAGTTTCATGAGTTTTTGCAAAGTGTTTATTGAAAACTTTAAGAGTGTCAGGTGTTTCAAAGTTTGTAATAAACCAGTTTATTTTGTGATTGTTGGACATACTCCGCCACAAGTACTCTTTGCAAGAAAACGTTTGACAGAATTGATCAACGCCGTTGCACCAACTTCTGGAAACTAGCCGAATTTTAGTCATATTTTTACACCAGCAAGAGCACGGTAGACTTTTGCACAAATCACAAACATTATCTCGAACATCAGGAAATTCACGTAGAGTAAGTGGCACACGCCGAAATTCAGGCCGAACTATGTGGTTTCCAATTATTTTCCAAACGCTAGGAAAAAAGAAATCTGTCCGCTTGTTCAGCAATAGATTTTGAAAATACGATGATGATTTGTAAATATTTTCCAGTTGGTCTGGACAACAATATTTCTCGCATATAAGAAGCCATATCTGCAAAAACAAAAGTTCATAAAAGTTTAAAACCCGTTATGTTAAAGGAAGTTTGAAAAGGGTGTAAAATAATCTTGGATTTAAATAAAAAATTTACCTCTTGTGGCAATAAATGTTGTAAGCGTCTGGAATCATACTCGTTTCGATTAGTTGTAGTACTCATCATTGTACAAATTCGTGGTTTAGGTTCATGAAAATTTAGGCTTTCTATGCCTAGGCAATTAAAAGCAACTCTTGTTAGAGTTTGTTCTTTAATTTTTCACTAACAATTTGACAATCTATTAAATAAAAACAGCAAAGCACTAGAACAAGCCGCAGTAAACACGCCTGACTTGTATCTTCACTGGTTAAAACGCAAGTAGGAATTACAGGTTGTCAACAGCACAGATGTTCTTTAGGAAAAGGTATATAAGCATAGACTATTGTTGAAGGACAACAAAAGGTGTTCTCGGGAACACAACGTTGGACTTTACACTTTGAAGAAATAGCATTGACTGTATGCAGCTTGAATACGCTTCTGTGTATATTTGTTCAACAATAGAATTTATCGCCTTGCGGAAAAAGGTAATATGGGTAGCCTAGAGAATGCGGTGTACAAAGGATTACCTATCAACAATATGCATGGAAGGTAAATTCTGCATCCTTAATTTTAGTGTACCTTTCACAGTTCTATTGTTCATTTGTTCTTAAATATTTTCAAGCTATATTTAATGCACAAAAAGTTGCCTTACCTTCCTTTACAATTTTGTAATTCATTTTTGGGAACGTATTTGTATTCATGCCACAAAATATCTTTTTGTTATCAACTTTAAAATGTACCCGTAAAATGTTCAAAATTACCATTTTATGTCTACTCTGGTTTTAAGCTTTGCTTTGAAGTAAATGAGCAAAGTAAATGAACAAAAAGGTTGAGAGTTTCTTCTAACATTAACTTTGTTTCGGTTGAAAATGCTTCTTTGCATAGTACTAAAAAAATTTGGAAAATTAAATTTGGTGCGTGAACAATATTGCATACATTTTATTAGCTGCCAAACAGGTCAGGGCAATTTTAGTTACACAGGTAACATTAAAAATTCTGCACAGGTTCACAACGTAAACGATAACCCCACGAAATTCATACAGAATGCAATCAATTTAAGAAATTTTAATGCCGCCAAATTGATGCGGTTTACATTAAGCTTAGCATTATTTTGGTAACATACTTTGTATGTATACTTGGCATTGACTTTTCTATGGAGGACAAATTTCTGCTGCCAAAAAACATTCATATTATGAGTTATACATAGCAGAACACGTACTTGGGTTTCCAAAAGTATTCAATTTCAACTTCTAAAAGCTTACGTATTTTTTCTTCGAAAATTCAAATAATGATTTTTTCAGAAAGCTTGACATAGCTCACTTTATATCTTAAATTAACAGTTTAAAGACGAGCGGTGCTTGACAACAAAACGCACTGTTTAATACGGTACAGATTCTGGTTGACGTTGATCTCGTTTGGAGCGTAAACAGGCACTTATTTTAAGTTAATGTCACAATGAGATGGACTATCATGAGTTTTAATATGCAATTTGAAAAAATATAGTATGATATACTAAAAATTAAAATAATGTGTTTGTAACAAGCACAGAACGTATTATTTTATACGACTAATTGTGTAGGGTAAAACCAATAACTTTTTTCTTTTATGCACCTGGTAGTGATATCTATTCAGGTTTTGTGTAATTCAAGGAACGGTAGGATTAGTCCAATCAGATTAGGTACCTGTAAACTATACAAAAGCCATCAAGTTCTAGAACAGTTAATGTTACGTTTTTAATACCCTCTGCACTAGCCTACGTGATCAACTACACGAACTAATAAATATTTAGATACCACCAACTTGTACCCAAGTACGTCGACGCCAAAGCTAACTTCAGTGCAGTTTATTGTTAACCCGGCATCAGTCAAGTCTTTGGCGAATCAAGCAACATAATTCGTTGTAGGTAATATTGAATTTGGTAGAGATTTAACTTAGCGTTCGCACTTGTAAGTAATTATTAAAGTACGACTACCAGAAAAGTTTAAACATAATGGCTTTAAAACAATTGACGCCGTGTGTTCTATGTGAGAAGATTTTGAAAGTCTGACTTTCAAAAGTACGCATTACCAGAACACTGAATCACTAATTTGTTTATAAACAGGGTTAATTAAACTCTTTTCATAGCACTCATGTTTCTGAAATATATTATAATACATAATATTGGAAAATTGATACAAGAAATATGCGCGAAAATGTTTCATTGATATTCTATCCATACTTTAAATACTGTTATGATATTATCCTGTAACAATCAAAGAATCAAAGGCATAGGCAAAAGCTTCTGAAGTGCCTAAAATTTCAACATTCTCTTAACCAAGAAGATGTGAATTTGAAAACTGCGCGATATTTTCAAATGTATGAGACAAAATTTTATTATGCTGTTTTAGCTTGATTTTGAAATTTTAAACCCAAACGTTTCGAAAAGTCAGTCAATTGGACTCTTTCATGGAACATGATCTCAATGTATGTTTCAATAAAACAGAGGGTAAGACTTTTTTTATCTTGATGGTAGGATCATGTAAATATATGCAATTTATATAAAAGCCTTCAACAATTAAAGCTCAGAGAAAAATGACTGATAATAGAATTTAATTGTAAATAACTATATTTAAGCTTAACCTGCCGCTAAAATATATCGTATTTATTATTTTATATTTTTTAAATGACAGTGTTGGATATAAGTTTCACTATAAATTTTAAGACGATTTTGCAATCAATTCCAAACTATTTAAGGATGCCATTCACAAGATACGAATCTAAAGCATACTAATGACTACGAAAAAGCCAAAAACTATTATATCTTTATACATATATTGCATGCGTCATGAAGATAATTCACATTTCACTCTGATTTTAAAAAAAATAGTTATACTTAATAATAACGAAACTTTATTGCATTCCGTATCCTTTGTAACTTATTTTTGTGTCAGTTTCAAATGTTTTCTTTCGAAAGTGGTCAACTTGGTTGGGATTCTACGAATTGTGGAATTTTATTAAAAATTTTTACATCTCGACATACAATTTAGGTGCCATTGGTATTGCTACAATATGTTTAATAAGTCTCTCATATAATCCTTTTCTTAACCTTTTCGCGTGGCAATTAAATATAACTATTTGGTGGTTAAGGTGGTGTTAAAATTATCTTGTTGTCAAAGCCTACATGGCAATTAAAATGGGGAAGCCAATCAGTTAAGTGGGAATTCTTTTGGAGCAGGTATCAGCGGCAATGGGAATTTAAAAAATATGCTTCAGCCCCTGACGTGGGAATTGTTGGTAGTACAAGGAAAGCGAACGAAATATTACGTTTTCCCACCGGCACGCAACGGCGTGCGAGAACGGATAAATCCGTTTCACCGCTCAGGTGATTAAATAGGGGATACGGATAAACACGTTTTTCCACTTGGAAAAAGTTTTTGAGCAGACGTAATAGTACGTTTTACCACTGAGCCAATTAGATTGCGAGAACGGAATTTTCCGTTTTCCCGCGTTAGGAGACGTACTCGATAAACGTATTATTACGTGTTTCCAAACGTAAACATTAAAAAAAGTTTCTACTGTGTTTTTTGTTTTAACAAAAAAGACCCTGCAAAGGCTCATATGTATTTCTAACCTTGTGTCAATAGTGGACAGGGTAGATATAAATAACTTAAAAGGATTACGGTAAGGGTTTCAATTTTGGACAGCATTGTCGCAGAATGGGTAAAACTGCGTAAATACCTTCACCAATTCCTACAATTCTCAGAATTTATACACAAGTCTACGTGATCAACTACATGTATGCATACCAGAAACCAAACCGCTTAAGCATGCATAACTAAATGCTATCTTAAGAGAATTCAGTGTTTTCAAAGCATTCTCAAACTTTAGTTCGTTTAAATGTCTACAGCAAGTAAGCTGTGAAATATTGTTCTACAAATATTTAACTTAAGTGCATAAGGCCATTTTACAACTAGGACATTTTAGGCAAAATGGCGTCCAAGAAATCCGTAACGTGCAACGTATGTGAAAAAGTGTTTAAAGCTGGAAACCTGAATATTCATATGCGAACACACACGGGTGAACGACCGTACAAGTGCACTTTATGTCCCAAATCATTTACACAGACAGGTTCTCTGAAAACTCATGTTGATTGTGTACACATTCAAAAGAAAGTGTTTCGTTGCCAAATGTGCAGCAAAGGCTTTGTGGTAAAACATGCCTTACAAGTACACGAACGCGTGCACACAGGTGAACGACCATATAAATGCAAGCATTGTGTAAAATCGTTTCCACAAATGTCTTCTCTACAGACCCATGTCAAGGCAGTACATCAAATGCTTACTCCTTTTCAATGCAAACATTGCAAAAAACGTTTTGGATCCAAAGTAGAGTTAAAACGACACACAAGGACGCATACTGGAGAAAAACCTTATAATTGTAAATTTTGTACTGAAACTTTTCAAACGAATAACTTACTGAAATACCATGTCAAGAGCAAACACAATGGTGAAGGATGCCCGAAGTGCACACAATGCAGCAAAAGTTTTGCTTTTCCGTACGAGCTGAAAGCTCATTTAACAGTGCACACAGGTCATGAAACATTTGTTTGTAATTTATGTTCAAAAGCATTTAACTCTCGGAAGGCGCTTCATGCGCATATTCGTAACCATACAGGAGAAATCAAAAAGTCGTTGCCAAAATCCTGCAATGTCTGCGGGAAAGTTAGTGCTTCAGCCAGTAAACTTAAGAGACATTTACTGACACATCAAGGTATAGAGAAAAGATTCGCGTGCACATTTAGATACAAACCAGGCTATAATGATTTGTTTTTGTTTGTTTGCAGACAAAACCTTTCTGTCCATCTTTTGTGCCAAGGAGTTTCATCAGGCGGTTGATCTATCAAATCACTACCGTTTTCATATTGGAGAAAAGCCCCACAATTGTAGTATATGCAATTCTGAGTTTCGGACTTCCTCAAACCTTAGGGTACATTGTGAAAGCGTTCACTATGACTTACGACCACATGCCTGTAAGCTGTGTGAAAAAACATTTAAAATTAAAGGCCTCCTAAGGGCTCACATACAGAGTCATCTTGGCGAAAACCATTTTCAATGCAAGGTTTGCAACAAGCGTTTTGAAACCTACTACAAGCTTAGGAAGCACAAAGCTACCCACACTTCAATAATTGTTTTTGCGGGAACTATAAGCCAACAAAAGTTGTTCACGTCCAAACTGCACATATTCTACATGGTACCAGTATTAGAGTAGACAAGTTTGAATGAAACCAAAAGTATAAGTGTGCTATACGTTAATATAAAATATGCGAAATCATTCAAGGTGAAATTGAAATTTGTTCATTAAACATTTATATATTCGTTTGTGTAGTTGTGTAGTGGCGTTGGTTTGTAAAAATTGTTAAAATAATTCTTTTAAAATGCTAAATAAAACTTAGGCTTGAGTAAATACAAGCTTTAACTGCTATCAATCCACAAGCATACGATTGAATATATGAGATGTGCATAAGCATAGTGTTGCAAAATTCAATTTTGAATTGGAGTCTGTATTACGATTTAGATATAAGTTATTTTCAATTTAAACTGTTAGAAGCTTGCATTATTATTAGGGCATTTATAATAAGTAAAGCGACAAAATTCATTTAAATTTTAATAGTCTCAAATTGTAATTTCCATAAAGAGCATGATATACCATTGACACTATAGACCTTTAAGAATTATAGAAAAAAATATCTCGGTCAGATCTCTCCATTTCAGCTCACACGAGCTTTCGACGTTAGATGGCGTCACCTATCAAATTTTCGGGTACTAAACTTTTGACACTTATTTGTTAGCCAAACGTTCCAGCGAACTTGTATGATTAAATAAGCTCTTATGTTATACTAAGAATTAATTTCTCTACAAAACAGGATGAAAAGTTAACCTGTAATGTTTCTTGGTATGTTTGGATATCCTGTTGCAATACTTTAGCGTCTTAAACCGAATTACTACAAAGCCTGGCAATTATTGAAGTACCAATCACCGACCGGAAGGTTTTGCACCCTGTTTCCAAAAGCTTAGAAAATGAGCTTTTATTATTGCTGGGACACATGCAATGTTAGTACATTTAAATTGCATATGAGCAGCAAAAACATTTTGCCACAATGGTGACACCAAACATTTATTCGAAACGAGATTCCAGAAAAAAGTAAAAATATCAGTATGTATTTAATTTTTACACATTAGTAAACCGAATGCCAACTGATAGCTCATCTAAAAGCCCTCTTTTTAGCGAATATTATTAAAACTATTACTGTCAGAAAAAGCGCATTGATATGAATTGAAGAAAACTTAAATAAAGTCATGCTTTAAAAACTCCGGAAAACTGCTAAAAATTTTGACCGTAAATAACTGTAAATTTATACTAACTGATAGGTAAAATCAGCCTGGCGTATTTTTTCCAATAAACTACGAAGCTTAGTGCATCTATCGAAAATCAAGGAAAACCATAAAAGTTTTATGGTAGGTTTTAACAAAAACCTCATTTTTGTCGCTTTACTTATTATACGCCCCTTAAATAACAAAATTGTACATATATTTATCTTTCATCAGCTATTAAAATTTATGCAATTGAGACTTCAGAAAAGCTATGGGTCTAAAAATTTCTTGTATGGAAATATTATGTTAATATTTTTCAAAAACAATTTTGGTAAACAGCTTGCAAGCAATATTGCAGGATTAATACTGGCCTGGCAAACTCGTGGTTATGAAAATTTTGTTAAGTATGCAGTTTTGGAAAGTCAAGGGATGCCCAAGAAAATGCCTGTTTTCAATTTAAATAATTGTGATTATTGTCACAATGTGATCTACAGTTGCTACAAACTTAAATTCTTTTCATTTAAACATACGGGTTTCTGTACGATAATGTTACATACTACTCAATAAATGAACGTTTGTCTCATATATGTTGTATTGCCTAATCCGCATTTAAATTTTGCACATCTTTTTAATAAGTACTTTCTTACGTCTTATGCAATAAATATATACTTGGATAACAGTGATTGTATGACAAATCCGAAACTACAAACTTTTTTGACTGCGTATCCCTTTAATTTCTATATAGTATCTAGTCACCCAAAAGCATGCTTGACTAGATTACTAGCAAGAATAACTTTTTGCGTCCAGTTTACACCACATCCAATCATATAAGCAAATTATAGTTTTTACCAACCAGACCAAATTTTAAAATGTAATACCAACCATTTATAAATATAATGTCAGGATGTGTAAAACTTTACGGCAATGGACATACCTTGCAACAAAAACCAAATATAAAATGCAAGGCTTACTAGATATCGTATAAGCTTCTTCATAACATGTAAAATTATTCAACGCAATATACAGCAACTTTCATGTACCTACTTCACTCAAAACAGAAATGTAAGAAGCTTTGTTACAGTTGCATATATAATATACTCATAGTTTGTGCTTACGCATATTTGGCGGGTTGGTAAAATTTCTGAGAACAGCAGAAGCAGCATTAGCAAAGCAATATCAGCACTGCCAGCTTACAATGCTTAATACTTACTGCAGGAGAAATCCCTTGAGCAGCATATTGAGATAATGTGCAAGGCTGCGAGTGTACCTGCATTTCAATGATTCCACATTTGAACCACTATATGCATTAGGGTAAGTGACCACTACCTGCATTTAGATTTTAGAAAGCGATGTTGACTCTCGTCAGCTTCAAAGAACGTTGTACTACATTTTGTGTTTTACAGCACATCCACTTCCATTCCAGCTAAGCATTTTGTTTGCAACAACATGTGTCATATGTGCAATAGTACATTATACAAAGGCTTTGTGCTACAGTTTTTAGAACCTGCATTTTAACCTTAGACCACTTTAAACAATAATTTTGAACAAAGATTTGAAGATTTACTTAAATCTAATACAAGTTGTTCTTAAACCCCATTCAACATAAGTTCAGTTAATCCTGAGCAATTTGCTAGCACCAAAATGTTTTGTGGTATCATTTAAAGTAACACGTATTGAAATTATACCTCAAGAATAATCCGCAAAGATTGTTATTTATAAATCAAACCTTCCTCAAACTGAAATAATTTATTCAATGATACGAATTATATTCTTGTAAGGTTTTTATTTTGCGTTGATGGGTGTCCGAGAAATGCCTACCTTTGGTTACGCTCTTTTGCAAAAATGTTCTGACACTAAGTATTATTCGTGTTCTGAGAACTTGTTCAGCAGCTTATAGGATTCACCCACCCTTCCAAATCATTGTACGTAGTCAAATAATACCTAAACCGCCTTTTTTCTTCATACGCTTCAAATCTTGCATGCACTCGCATGAATCATATATCTCACGGGAATTAAGAAAATATTAAATTAATACCAGTTTGATCTTTGAAATCATTTGTATTTTGATCAAATAATGCAAAGTAACTGTAAGCATCAGATTTTCTAAGTAAAGGTAAACAACCTGTCCTGCTGGAAATTGAAATTACAGTTAACGATTTATTTGACGGCAAAAATCATTTCAGCAATTATTTTTTACCGTTTTCTCGTAGTTGCAGAAGAGAACATTGTAATTCACAAAAGCTATATATTCTCATATACGTATATTTATTTGTTCGTGGTGTCCATCACATGAATTTGTCCAAACCAGCATTAAATCCGGCGGACTAAAGCAATACAAAATTGCTGACTAAGAATACACAAAGAGGATTGGGCGGATTAAAATGCTACGTGACGTTCTACCAGCAGATTTTTCTATTTCACCCTTTCATTGTTCATTGTTTCGTACATTTAAACCTACCCTAAATATCATCCACTCCTTGAGCCTAACATACGTTAAAATCTTTATGTTTGTTTTGAATAAGTATACCAGTGTTTGTGAACCCCTGAAATAATAAGCACTCAGCAGGTTAAAACTGTCTCGACTACCTGTGTTCGAAGGGTTACCTCCAGTATTTGTATTTAGTTTGATATTAGTTGGGCGGCTGGCAGGTACCCAATTCTTTTTACTCAACCTGAATATTTGTTCCATTTTCAGACAGATATCTCAGAAACGTAATCAAACTTAGGCCAAAACCTACCATATAATTTGATGACTTTTTCCAGGATGCCTTCAAATGTGTGTGGGATCTGCGGTAAGAGCTTGCAGACACCTAACGATCTCGTCCGGCACACAAGAATACACACAGGAGAACGACCTCACAAATGTAGTCAGTGCGATAAAACTTATAAACAGGCTGCACATTTGAAGGAGCACATTAAAATAGTTCACAAGAAAGAAATGGGCAGCTTGAAATGTCAAAGTTGCGATAAAATGTTTTTCGGCAAAGCTCATCTTCAAATTCACCAAAGGGTACACACCGGTGAAAAACCTTTCAAATGTGTTCAGTGTGACAAACGTTTCACACAATTAGGTACCTTAAAAACTCATGTCAAAATAGTTCACGAAAAGAAGTTACCGTTTGAGTGTACATTTTGCAACAAGCGCATTTCCACTAAGGGGTCTTTGAACACCCACACCAGGATTCACACTGGTGCAAAACCAAACAAATGCAATAATTGTGACATGTCTTTTAGAAGTAACACACTTTTGAAGACACACATAAAGAACGTCCATCCTAGTGTTAGATTTCCTCAATGTCAAATTTGTAGCAAGCGATTTGTGTGTAAACCAAAGCTTGATATTCACATGTTGTCACATACCGGCCAAAAACCAATCCAATGCGGAATATGTCCGTCTACATTTCGAACCAAATATGAATTAAGTCTACACATACGCGGACATACTGGTGAAAAGTACTACTCCTGCGAGGTATGCGGCAAAACATTTTCTTCTACATCTACGCTAAATGCGCATCTCAGAATGCATACAGGTAATCCACGTTTGAAATTGAAATTTTATATTGCGGTCTCAATAATTTGGTAAAGGTCATAACCTGAAACAAATCCTTTCTTGAATTTTTATAGGACTAAAGCCCAACCTTTGTATATTTTGTTCTACTGGGTTTTCGAATATGTTTTTGCTACGCGAACATATTTGGAACCACATTGGAGAAAAACCCTTTCAGTGCTACTTGTGTGAAGCAAGCTTTGTCCGGAAAGGCAGTCTCAATTTGCATTCAAATACTAAGCATTCAACTACAAAAGCATATTCATGCCAATTATGCGGAAAATCGTTTAAAACTAGAAACGAAATTCAGCAGCATACCAGAAGGCATCTTGGAGAGAAATATTTCCAATGTTCTGTTTGCCAAAAAAAGTTTATGTGCAAGAGAGACCTAGAAGGTCATGAAGCGTTCCATAAAAAACAAGGACCACGTACTTGCTCTTTATGTAATCACACTTGCTCTGGGGTAAAAGGACTTAACATACACAAAGTGCTTGTGCATAATCTAAAATGATAAGCAAATCATTTAAAAATGCTGCTTTTCGCGTAAAGTAATGTTGGGAATTAGCTTTATGTCATATCGATTAATATTTAAGTATTTGTAAATAGTTGAAATCATGGTAAAGGTTGTTTAGGTTTTATTGCATTATGCTGTCGACATAAGAACAATATGTTTCCATACAATGTTGGTACCAAATAGGCAACCTGCTCCATCTATGGAAGAATTATTTTGATTAATTTGGAACAAGTTCATAGAAACTTAAATTTTTAATGCAGATTTTAGATATTGATTATTAGCTCGCTGCGTCAGCAGGTGAGCTTATTAACGAGTAGTGTGTCTGTCTGTCCGTCTGTCTGTGTGTCCGTCTACTTTATTTTTAAACCAGCCTAAATCGGCTCTAGACCAGCATAAATCGGCTCTAGACCAGCATAAATCGGATCTAGACCAGCATAAATCGGCTCTAGACCAGCTTAAATTGGCTCTAGACCATTCTAAATCGGCTCTAGACGAGGCTAAATCGGCTCTAGACCATTCTAAATCGGCTCTAGACGAGGCTAAATCGGCTCTAGACCATTCTAAATCGGCTCTAGACGAGGCTAAATCGGCTCTAGACCATTCTAAATCGGCTCTTGACGAGGCTAAATCGGCTCTAGACCAGCCTAAATCGGCTCCAAACCAGAATAAATCGGCTCTAGACCAGCCTAAATCGGCTCTAGACCATTCTAAATCGGCTCTAGACGAGGCTAAATCGGCTCTAGACCATTCTAAATCGGCTCTAGACGAGGCTAAATCGGCTCTAGACCATTCTAAATCGGCTCTAGACCATTCTAAATCGGCTCTAGACCACTCTAAATCGGCTCTAGACGAGGCTAAATCGGCTCTAGACGAGGCTAAATCGGCTCTAGACGAGGCTAAATCGGCTCTAGACCATTCTAAATCGGCTCTAGACCATTCTAAATCGGCTCTAGACCATTCTAAATCGGCTCTAGACGAGGCTAAATCGGCTCTAGACCAGCCTAAATCGGCTCCAAACCAGCATAAATCGGCTCTAGACCAGCATAAATCGGCTCTAGACCAGCATAAATCGGCTCTAGACCAGCATAAATCGGCTCTAGACCAGCATAAATCGGCTCTAGACCAGCATAAATCGTCTCTAGACCAGCATAAATCGGCTCTAGACCAGCATAAATCGGCTCTAGACCAGCATAAATCGGCTCTAGACCAGCATAAATCGGCTCTAGACCAGCATAAATCGGCTCTAGACCATTATTAGCTCGCTGCGTGAGCAGGTGAGCTTATTAACGAGTAGTGTGTCTGTCTGTCCGTCTGTCTGTGTGTCCGTCTACTTTATTTTTAAACCAGCCTAAATCGGCTCTAGACCAGCATAAATCGGCTCTAGACCAGCATAAATCGGCTCTAGACCAGCATAAATCGGCTCTAGACCAGCATAAATCGGCTCTAGACCAGCATAAATCGGCTCTAGACCAGCATAAATCGGCTCTAGACCATTCTAAATCGGCTCTAGACGAGGCTAAATCGGCTCTAGACCAGCCTAAATCGGCTCCAAACCAGCATAAATCGGCTCTAGACCAGCATAAATCGGCTCTAGACCAGCATAAATCGGCTCTAGACCAGCATAAATCGGCTCTAGACCATTATTATTTATTATAGAGATGTTTTACCTATATTAGATGGACTTAATGGGCTTTAAACCAGGTTAAATGGGGTCTAAACCCCCCAGATCTTTCGCAGCGAGCATTTTTAATGGTTTACCATTCTCTGGTTATTAAGTAGCGAAAGCTACTTATTAAGATGGCGAAAGTCGTCCGTCCGTCCATCCGTCTGTCCGTCTGTCCGTCCGCGCGATATCTCTTTAACGGTTTCATCGATTTTAACGAAACTTGGCACAAAGTTGTCTCATAACATGAGCTAGCTACGCGCAAAATGTGAGGTCAAAAGGTCAACCCGGTCAAAAGTTATGAGGGTCATAAGTCATTAATGGTGCATTTCAACATGGCATTTGACTTGTTCAGTCTGACTGATTTGTTCACCAGAAAACAAAAAAATATTTTTTGGGATTGGACAATATTTGACCAACGACGTTGTTTAACAAGAAGAAAATATTCTTTTGGAATTAGACTACTTGACCAAAGACGTTTTTTAACAAGAAAAAAATATTCTTTTGGAATTAGACTGTATTTGACCAAAGACGTTGTTTAACAAGAAAAAATAAAAATAAAATATTTTTTTGGAATTATACCGTATTTGACCAAAGACGTTGTTTAACAGAATGTCGTTTAATAAACTTGTATTACACTTGCTTTCGCTACTTTGCTACATGTGGGCATGTTGCCGGCTTTATTGATGCTGCATTAGCTTGTATATTTAATGTCTTGTTGGTTTAATCTAAAAGGAATAAATACTTAAGCAAAGCTTATTATGCCCTTTCATGATCAAATATGTCGTATATACTAAACACACTTGGTTTCTAAACGCATTAGTAGTAAGCGTTTTTTCAACTTGTTGCATGAAACATTAATATCTCATTTTTAAACATAAGTAATTTCATTGATACATTTTAAAACTTTTGGGTATTCACACCAATAGAGTTTTATATTATAGTATTGTTTAGCTTCATATTTCAGAAAGGCGCCAAACGCTAAATTTTTATGATAAAGACAATGTGTGTGTTTCTGTCTGAAAGTAATATTAAATAAACTATAAATACCCTGTCAAATTATTCAATATTTTCAAGAGTTCTTTATCAACATGTTCATAAGAACTTTTGTCGTTTCTACACAGACTACATAATCGTTGTCATTTCCACTTGCAAAAAGCATACCCAGAATATAGTAGGCATTAAATGCATAACAAGCTTGGTTGTTAAACGCAAATGCAAACATAATCACATTTTATAAAGTACAACAAAATTAAATGTTTTAGGTACTTTGATGAAGCATTGTTGTATTGAAGCGCCAAATAGATGAATACTTGCTTCTGAGAATGGAACAAACACAAACCTTAACACGGCCAAAACGGGTATTGCAAGCTTCTAAAGTGTATGCAAACAATGTATATAGCTGCGTAAATGCAATCAGAAAACCCAATATACTTAAAAAATATACCTCTAGCCATTCCTTGAATACTGGTGAGTATTTTCCTGGTTACCACTTAAGGCAAAGTTTCTTTGGTGTGAATCCTGCAAATAATGGATACAAAATATACCATCCTTTTAACTATTGATCATAAAATGGAGTTGAGGTACGTAGAATTTATGTGCGCCTTAGTCATGCGTATTAAATAGGTAAGTATAAAAGTACGGCGATTCATAGCTAAGAAGTTGCAATTGAATATCTTTTCATATTTGTATTTATACTGAATTCCTATTTTCCCAAACGCCACTATACATTGTTTACAGCACTTTACTTTCAATTTTGGCATGGTTTCAGGCCAAACCAAGATACACCGGGTCGACCAGGTTTAGCGTAGTTCCATTCATGCAAGCAAAAACAATAAATTCTATCTCGAACGTGTACTGGTACCAACATTCTTAAAATTTTTCTATTGAGGGATGGCGGTGTTTCCGGTTTTTCTTTGTACTAATTAGTGAACAATGGGAGAACAATGAGCTTCTAAGAAATTCCTAGCTACAACGGAAAACGAGTTCTATCGGAAAGAAAAATGGAAAAGTTTGTATGCACATCCTATACTAAAATTTGTTAGGTAGTTGTTCCCTGCTGCGACTAAATATGCATATTTGAAACACGGTGTTGACTGTGGTATCATTCGATGGAACTATGTAACAAATTTTAGTATAAGATATACATACAAGCTTCTCCATTTTTCTTTCTCATAGAACTCGTTTTCCGTTCTAGCTAGGAATTTCTTGGAAGCCCATTGTTCTCCCATTGTTCTTTAATTAGTACAAAAGAAAACCGGAAACACCGCCATCCCCCGATAGAAGAATTTTAAGAATGTTGGTCTCAGTATTACATGTATTTTTTCATGTACTGTTTCCTTTTATTCAGTTGGTTTCGTTTAGTTCCTTACAACAGTAGGGGTTCTCGGCTTAGCTTAGAGTTGTCTGTAGAATTTGGATGTTTAGCATCACAGCCAAACACCATTGAGCTATTCCCTCATTTATAGCAATACATACATGCGCTAGGCTACGTGACCAACTGCATCTACTCAAATCTTTACAAACATAAATATTGAAACCGATTCACTTCAGCTTCGAATTAGGTTTTAGTGTGTCCCGTGTTGTACATTATATCACCTGCCTTTTCAGCTATATTATTTAAACATAGAAACAAAAAGCATTTATTAAACAGAGCGCAAAAACCTTCACAGTTTAGATTACAGTTTCTAAGCCTGAAGTTGATAGCTTAAACTCCGACAACTTTATACAGAATGAATCCAAATGAATCTCTAACATAATATTTGAATAATATTCAAAGAATTTGAACATAAAGAATGGTAAATATTCAAATTGTTGTTGTATGCGTTGGTATTTGTGTGTCTAGCTGTCTGTTTAAACTTATAATGGATACAAACAAAAGCTATGTTGCATTACTTTAAGTACCAGCTTTCTTAACCACAGCATGATACATTTTATTATAAAGCTTGAAATAGCAAATGCAATAAAAAGCATGGGATGGATTTTTATTATTTAAGCCACTTCACCAAAAATGGCATTCTTGTACCTTTCATTCATACATTCATCCATACCTTTCAAGGAAATCGGCTTAGGTGAAAACCGGTGTACGTGACAAAGTGTATTACATGCACACTACCCAAGTTATATATTTTATGCTTTGAGTATTCATTTGAAGTCATCAATCAGAGTCGGTTGTGAGTAACTATTAGCGGATGTTGACACCAAGCAATTCAAGTGCATGTCGCAGTAAGCGACTTCAACCAGCACGCCATCGACTTGGCCCGTTTAGCCCAATCCTCCCATCTGTGCAGCATTGCGCACAAAGCATAGCATGTAGCCGCCGCCGGTACATAAGCAGGCATGCACCCATGCGGTACCATTCACCAAAAAGTAAAAAAATGCGTGGGAAATTTTAAAAAAACGTGAACAAAGACAAGTCCCATGCATTTTAGTGCAAGCATTTTTAGACGCTTGCTACTTTTTGTGGCTAGCTCAGCTGTGGATTGTGCGGACTTGCCATGATGATGATGATGACGACCTGCTGGTTGAAGTCGCTTACTGCGACATGCACTTGAATTGCTTAGTTGACACCATAAATGAACTTTCCTGAATTTCAAAACTTTTACTACATAATGGTAGTAAGACTACAGAAAATAGCACGTGCAAAGTTTCAGCTCTCCAAAGTAGCTGTGGCGTCGGTGGTGACGAAAAATCATTTTGGTCGGTGTCGACGGAAAACAACTCAAATTTCTCGAAACAAGATAATTATAGGATTTTGATATTTTTGGTGGAGATTGAGGGGTAAGGGACCGTCCATATATTACGTTATCAAAAAAATCCGATTTTTGGACCCACCTACCCACCTTGTTATTGTATGTTATCATTTTAAAAAGGACCCACCTACCCCCATATGATAACGTCATATTTTAAGTAACAGCAAAAAAATAATTAACATTAATACTTCCAGATTAACAGAGAAAATCTAGCTTTTTAACTAAATATACAATGTACTTTGCAAACATACATTACAGTTCAGTGTAAAATAGGAATTTTATGTTATGAAAGCTTTTGAATAGATTCATTCAGCAAAAATGACATTCGAAATTTGGCATGACCTTCCTAACTTTCCGTTTAATTTGCAAAAAAGTCTTACAGTAGCTTGAGTCTCCCAAAGAGAGAAATCACCTGACTAAATATTCTTTCACAAAAAGAATCTATAACGTTTAATCCGCACACTACTCGAAAGCCTCTTGTAATTCATAAAGCTTAAAGTAGTAGTAATAAGTAATAATTAGTTCGTAGGATGTATCATGAAACATGGGTCAATGATATTTTTTGTGAAGAAAAACATTACTAAATGTTGTTAATGGGATGTTGCGTGTATATTATATACGACTACTTGTAGATATTCTTCGAGTTTAATGTGAACACGCTCATTTAAGTTGTTATGTAAAAGTTTATTTTTGATAACGTTATAAATTTTCTACCCACCCACCCACCTATGTTATCATATGTTATCATTTTGGAAGTGACCCACCCAGGTATCGTGATGACGTAATATATGGATGAGCCCTAAATGGGCAATTAAATAACGTACAGACAACACATCTATGTGCATGCATTTTTTTCAAAAAAATAATTTTATGAAAGTTTCAAATTTTTTGTCGACATTTTTAGGGTTTCAGCCGCGTCCATTTTTAAGAACCATTCATAAATCTTTCAATTTGTACTTTCCATCTAGTGCATCTTTTATGCATATCTTGCTTGTTAGGAAGAATTTTTGGCATGACTTTCCTGCAGTAGATAGACCATTAAAAACCTTCGGTGGTCACCCTTTTGTAGGTTTCCGAAAGTGTACTCTTGGTAAGTTACAGCAGTTTGAGCTTAAAATTTTGTACACTTTTCGGGTTTTTTGATGTATTATTTTACAAAAACTTAAAGAGGAAATGGTCACAACCTAGTATTGTCACTGATATGACCAAATAATATGACTAATTTATCAAAAACGTTTCAGCCGCCAACTCGTCATCTTGATTGAGAAACAGGTAATTATGTCGTTTTTGATGCTCAAAATTGACACCTTCGTAACTCCGCACTAGGGCACCTTGAGACTTATTTTGGAATATACCCAACGTATATGTGTTAAAAATATGGAAAAACTTTGGAATAACAAGAACATCTAAATTTTTGTGTTCACCATCAGTTGGTGTTACTCTAAGTTGTTCCTGTGTACAATACGGATTCTTCATATATTTAGGGTCAAAATGTATGCAAATAAACTGTGGATAAAAATGTACTAATCATATGAGATTGTGACAATAGTTTTGCATTCAGCTTGGAATATTAAAACGCTTCTTATACTACTTGCATACAAGTTACAGTATTTCGAATTGCACAATTGTATTGTATTGTACATATTGTTATATGGGGTCGATACGTTTTTACTTCAGTCGCTGTGTCAGAGAATCTTTTAAACAAATTACAAATCTAATTTGCACATTACGTGGAACCCAAGAGATGGCAATTGAAAGGATAAAATTTAGATAATCATAATTTATCATTTTGTTGTTCATTTAAATAAAACGTTTGCTTCAGACAGCTGCCACACACATGGATCAATTTGTGCAGTTACAGGTTACAGCCATAACTTGAATAATCTACCAATGTTGCTACAACCAAGGAAATTAGGGTAAGATTTCATAATGTTGGAAATTTTTTAATCTGGCGCCGTATAAAACACACATAGAAACATCATAAAAGTCAATCGTCAAAAATTAAGTTGTGTGAGTTAGACTGTACTTATTAACGCTAAACGATATGCAATCATACTAGGTAATTTGCCAAGGTCTCCGTTATTTTCTTGATTTGCTTTAAGGAAAATCTTCCAAAACCTTTTGTCTAGAGCATTGAAATACTCAATCTTCTTATCCTTTACATGCATACAATGCATGCACAGCGTTGTGTGAGCCTTCTCTTGTACCACCATGTTAGGTACTTTCGACTGTATTAAGCAGTTACTTAAGGTGTTGTTTTCATTTTCCCCAAGAACCCTATTGTTCACAATTTAAAAACGTAGTAGCTATTGTTCGAAAAATGAAGAAGCTAATAAGTAATAATACGCTTGGCTCATAAATAAATAAAAACTCTACAAATTATTAAACTGAATTAAGCAGAATACTTGACTACGTGGCTACATGCACTTTGATCACACAAGTTCTGTTTGTTCCAAACAACTTAAGCCCTTTTGATATATTATTTAAGTTAAGTTTTGTTTGGTGATAAATGATTACCCTTGACCAGAAAAAGTTCTAATAAAGTGATTCAATGGGTAAATGGAGTCATATTTCTGTATCTTTAACTACAAGTGCAGGTAATAGGCGAGTAAATTACACGCAAGGTACCTATGATTTCGCTTGCAACAGGATACAGAGAGCTCTTCTTATTTTATTGAAAGAACAGAAGTTTTTCCATACAGCGAAGGTTGCCCATATGCATTTTTATTCATTTTGAAGGGCTGACTTGGCTAAATTGCTTAAAGCGGTATGAATAGGTACCTTAAATGGAGTATGGTAACAATTTGAATTTTGGGCAGCATTATCAGAAAATGGGTAAAGCTGCATAAATACATCCACCTAATCCTACAATTCTGAGAAGCCTACGTGATCAACTGCATGGAAGCATACCTGACACCAAACCGTATAAGCACACAGATCTCAAAACTGTCTTCAGAATATTTGGTGTTTCCAGATCATTCAGACGTTCATTTTCAAATGTCTTCAGCAAGCAAAATATGAAATATTGTGCCGCAAGTACTGAACTTGTGTGAATTAACTAATACTAGAAAGTTTCAGGAGATGGCGACCAAGGAATGTGTACAGTGTAATTTATGTGCAAAAGTGTTCAACACCACTGCAAGCTTAATTGTTCATATTCGAGCACACTCGGGTGAACGTCCTTATAAGCCCACTTTATGCACCAGATCATTCGCGCAATCAGGAGACCGGAAATCACACATGGACACAACACACCATAAGAAAAAATCCTTCCAGTGTGTATTTTGTAGTAAAGAATTCCTTACAAAGCAGCACCTACAAAGACACGAACACGAGCACACGGGTGAACGACCTTATGCATGCGATGTCTGTGAAAAGTCGTTTACACGAAATAATATTCTACAAAAACACATAAATGTGGTACATCAAATGCTGACACCTTTCCAATGCGATCATTGCACGAAACGTTTTGGAACCAAAGGAGGGTTAAAAAGTCACACAAGGACGCATACTAGAGAAAGGCCGTATAAGTGTAAACTATGCAATGAAACCTTTCAAGGCAATTACGCGCTGAAAAATCATGTAAAAAACAAACACACTGACGAAGGATGCCCTAAGTGCCCACAGTGTAATAAAAGCTTTGCGTTTCCTTTCGAGCTAAAAACACATTTGCTAGTGCATTCTGGCGAGAATCCGTTTGTATGTAATTTATGTTCCAAGGCATTCAACAACCAGAAAGCACTTAATGCTCATATTCGTAATCATACTGGAGAAATCAGAAAGCGTTTGCCAAAACCTTGCAATGTCTGCAGCAAAGTCTTCCGTACAATCAGTCAACTCTACCATCACTTAAAGACACATCAAGGTATGTGAGCCATATTTGTTTAATGAATTATGAAGCATAAAAATATTTGATATTTGTAAAAAAAAAAAGTATATTTCTAGGCAAAACCTTTTGGTGCATCTTCTGTGACAAGGGTTTTTATCAGGCGCAGAACCTTACAAGGCACTACCGTTCTCACATAGGAGAACGGCCATACAAATGTAATATTTGTGGCTCTGAATTTGCTGCAAGCACAACTCTTACAAAGCATTCTATAAGTGTGCACTCAAACGTACGAGCACATGCATGCGAGCTGTGTGACAAAGCATTCAAAATGAAAAGCGGACTAAGAGATCACATTAAGAGACATCTTGGTGAAAAGTATTTTAAATGCGAGTTATGCTTGAATCGTTTTTTGACCAGCGAGGAGCTTAGAAGGCACAAAACTACTCATAAATGAATGGCAAGTTTTGAATTTTCAATAAACAAATCTAAGTGGCTCATATCGACAAGATAAAAATTTATGTGTTCAGCATGTTTTGGAATTATACAAGGTAAATTATATTAGAATTTGAGTTTGGGTTGTATAATGTTGTTGCAAAATATTACAAAAAATGCTTGGAAGTGGGAATTTAACTTGAAATCTTTGTAAGTTATTCTCAGGTTCAAGAGAATAGATTAAGACAACACATATTGTTTCTGGCGCTGATATTAGTGTAATAATGTAACACGCAATATGATTATACATATGTGGGTATTTATATAACAATCTAAGCATGCGTAACGCCAGCTTTTCTACTTCTACCATGAATGTACATGGTATTCAAAGAAAGTCCAAACTGTGCCAAAAATATACATGAAAAAAATATTTGTGCTTGATAATAATCAGGTAGGGTTTTAAACTACAACTAGATTGAACCTAAATGCTGTATATTCTAGCTAAGAATTACTATAAATGAAATTGAAATTATAATAAATGAAGTAATATTGGAAAGAACTTACTAGAAACTAATCTTCAGATTTTAATCCAAAATTATGTATAAATAAAAATAGTGAAAGCAAAGCAAAGTTTTATATAGCAATTTCGTAGTATAAATATTTGCAACATAACAATATTATGTAACCCTCACTATACCATAGGACTACTTAAATAAACAGCACTCACTTTGGCACTATAAAATACACCATTCAAGCAACTAAAGTGGTGGAAACCGTCAATCGTATTCATGTGGACTAATACTATATTATAATAATTCCTATGTTACATAAACCCTATAATATTTGTAAAAAGTTGTCTAATGTTACTAATACAATACATTAGGATTCTATTCATTTACGCGTTATGTATGTTTAAAGATTATGTACGTTTTAATTTTTCATATCAAATCATACACACCACCAAATTGAAGCCTACGCTATAAAGCCGTTTGTCAGTGTTGTAACACGTTTACCAAATTATCATTTTTCACAGTGCTTACAATAGGCTTGTAAAAAGTAAATGTCAACAGGAACAGCTTTATATTGCGTACTTGTTAACCACAAGTACAAAGAAAACTTTGCAATTCATTTGTACTTACATGCAAACATGAAATGTATGGTGCTCTGAGTGCTGGTAGCAAATTTTGAAATAAGCTGAATTCCTAATAATGTCTATATTAAATATATATATAAAATAATAATAATAACATATATAGAAAATGACACTCGGCTGTAAATTATCATGAAAGGACAAAATTATATGCTGCTGTCCAAAGCTAAAACTTTAAATTAGAGTACCCTGTTAAAGACGTAGCCATGCTTAATTAAATGTTGATGTTTTTGAGTTTTTACTCTACAGGCTTACGAAAGTATCGTTATCGTAAACCTATAAATAAGGAAGGCTGAAAATATACATTAGGGGTTTGTTACTCTAAATGAACAAGAAGTTTAAAGTGCTAAGATTATTGTAGTTCAGCGTTTGTGACATACACGTAGTAATTGATACATGCAACGAAATTCATGAAGTTGTAGAATACTTGCACCTTTTATGCACTTAACTAAATCCAACTTTCATATCGTTTATTGTTATACAAAAAATCTAATTTTTTGAGTAAAAATCAAGATAATTAATAACTTACATTGCGTTTACCATAGCATTCCAGACGACTTTCTTTCAAATTTTGGTTTCCGTGTCTTCAAATTCACTGAACTGTTTTCTGAACGACAAGGATTAAAACCTAGGTCATTGCTGTGATATTCACGTTTTAAAAGGCGATCGGGCATTACATACGCGAAGAAATTTTCTAAAAGAGCATACCACATGGAATTATTTGTAAATGAATTAACACCATAGCTAAAGCAATGTAAAACGTAATGAGCAGAGCCAACGTAATAAAATAGAACTATCGTGTGAGTAACTTAGATACAGATGTACTATAGAGAAAGCACAAAGCTGACAGAAGGGAGAGCAGACGTAAAGTGACAGTCGGTGGTTTTCTCTTTTCGGCTTCAGTTGCTGCTCTGCTGCCAACCCAGAAGGATGATCGTGGAAGTGAGCGGATTAGTACGCTGGTGCTCTGCAAAACTGGGAAAACATGAAACACAGTCAAAACAAAGTTCAAAATGCTTTACGGAGAATTGTTAAGGGGTTGCGCTTTCCTGCCTAAGTTGTCAAAGTTGTCAAAGTTGTAAAATTTAGTTAGAAGATTGTTTAATTGTTATGTCCCCATAAGAAAAACAGTACATGTACTGAAAAATGGCTAGACAATAAAGATTCAAGTCAATTCAATTGATAATATGCAAAAACATACTAATATGCCCAGCCTTTTTTCGAAATGTTTCGATCACTTTCTGGCTTTTTGTTTAATCTAAGCAAGCAGAAATTCAATAAAACATAGTTTGCAAAGTTTGTTAACATTTGTAAAATTATTTTTGAAATGGTCTAAAATGGGTTTGGGGCTAAACTTTGCTTGTTTGATACATTAAAGATGCCAAGAAAATGTTGCCAATTTATGGAGGAAAGCATTATTTTGTAATTCTCAATATCATTGATGCAAATGCAGCGAAATTAAAAAATCCAGAAAAAACACAGTACTAAACGAAGCAATTTGATTTGTTTTCTGAATTCGAAGGATATAAGTATTGTAGGCTTTTTGAACATACTGTTGTTCTATTCAGTACACGCAATATTCTACAGATTGTATGTCCAAGCTGTAGCTATTTTTACCGCAAGGAGAAAGATAAATCTCTTGCGCTCATTAACAGACAATTGCACTTTACCTGTAGGGATGTTTGTACCAATAGTTATATCTGTGGTGATCTGCCAAAGATGTACGCATTATTGGAGAAAAGAGTTTACAGTCCAGCGACGTTTTGAGTGATATAAATGTCCTACGGTGTCAATTTGCTGATCCAGCTACTTTGCTTCAATATACTAACTAAATAATTTTGCTTCCTGTTTTTCAGAAAAGCTTACTAAATACTTTCTTTGCTAGCCCATTGAGTTTCCAGTTTTTGCTCCTTGACTTCATATTAGTGTGTTTAGTGTTACAGGGCACAATTAGTAGATATAGTTGTCATTTCACCAAATAAGTAATTTTTTCATTGTTTATTTAACGTGTAATTTTTTTCATGTTGCGCTTTTAAGTAATGAATGACAACATGTTTCCAGAGAACAGAAATGGCAAATACAGTATAAAATAAATTAATGGGGAACTCCACATTATGCGATACTGAAAATGCAAAAAAGGGCTTGTTTAAGAAAAAACCCCGAAGCAAAGTGTGACCTTAGGGTCCTATGTTTTATTATTTCAACAGTGACCTTTAAATAAGTTTTTGGATATAATATAGAAACGATAAATGCTATATCAAGACATAGAGATCAAAATAATCTAATATGCGTCAACTGAATTGAGATTCTAGAATACGCGTTTTTATGCCCTTGATCTTAAAAGGTTTTACAGAACGGTCACTACCTTTGTTACTTTATCAAGCTAGCAGTTTCGTGCATGCAGTGTGAAGCTGACTGGTAGATTCTTTAATTTATGAACAAAATATTTAAAACTATTAGTATTATAGTGAGGTGAAAGCGGTTAATTCTTTAAATAAATTCAAATAATATGCAGAAACATACCAGAATATTATGTTAGATACCAAATGAAAACGCATAGCGTGCTTTCTTCAATGGGGCAAACCAGGTGCATGTGTAAATTTCAAAACGTATTTACTCGGATCTGAGTTTCGGTTTATAGGGATATAAAAAGTGGCAAAATCTTGGAAACAATACATATTTATTAAACTTAGCATATTATTGTTAAAGCAGTTTTAGTGCGCCGCTAAACAAATCAAGATTCCTAAAAAAGAAACAGAAGAAAATGCCCTAAAAAATGGTAATCTTACTGAAGGCGGGTTTTGTATCAAACTTGAGTTCGCAAAAGCTTAAGTTTGATTCCATTTTTCAAAGCCTAAAGTTTAAATATGTTTGCTTGTATTTTGACCTTAAGTAGTATAAAAGCTACCATCGCATTATAGGTTCGACATAAATCATGCCCAGGTTTTACTGAATACGTAGAATTCCATCGAACTTTCTCTTGTATTGAAATATCAGCTGAATCCGATGTTCTTGGTGAATCATTCAAGCCTAAACACAAAGTAAAAATCGCAAGAATTTATGCTGTCCTTTCAGTTTTTTTCTGACTAGGTATGCGTTGGGTTAGAGCAACCAAACGTTTGTATTTTTTCCGCGAAAAAGTAAAAAAGGAAAACAAATTGGCGGTCAAGGATTAGAACCCCTGAAAACACTATCACCTTTTTATTTGTCGCAGTTTTTGCTACAGTATGTAACTTTTTCTTTAATTATTTTTCAACCTGGTGTTTTTTATTTATTTCACATTCTGTTTAAATTGCGGACGCGTCTCGGGTTTTACAAATTTCCATACAGAAATTTTCAAAACGTTTTTAACGAAATATACCATTTCTTGCTACACATCTGAGCAAATACTCTATATTGCAAAAAACTACTTTAAAATGTGTGTACCCTGGAGATGATAAGTACTTATTTGCGCTGTCCACTGAATCATTAATAAAAAGTTCTGAATTAGAGTTAGCTACAACCTGATCCCCAAGCAGACAAAGTAATAAAAAATAAAATGGATTTGTCCTAATCCTATAAATACCTTCATGCCTCAAAGTAACAACACCATTTCTACTTTAATGAACAAGCATACACCAGTGAGCATTGTAGCAATTATTCTACAGGGGTTACAAATGCGGCAAAATGTAACTCTGTTTCTAAACTCAGAGATGTAACGATATAAGTTTGTTTACAAATGTTTGCAAACCTGGTTAAAAGAAACATCATTACACACAAACAATCCATGGTGTAGAAACGCTTTGCAAAGCAACATTCTTTACTTCGCAGTTTTGTCGCGCCACCAGAGACAAGAAAACCTGTTTTGGAACTTTTTAAAGCCAAACTTTGATAAATGAGGAACTACAAGACAAGTAGATGGAGTAGGCACAGAAAAGACAATGCTCAATCAGGAAATTCCCAGCGGTTTCATTTATCAGGAACAACATGTACGTGTCAGTTTTTAACAAATGGATTGCTATTTCGTGTACCATATATAAGTAAAGGGTTTATTATTGCTAAAATATTGAAAAAAAAATATTTTGCTCAGACGTAACATTCAGTAAAGTTTGCTACACGTTTTTATTATTTTTGGTAATTGTTGCAATAATATGAGTTAACACCGAATACTTAAATTGCCTAATTACAACACATAAGAAAAAATGCACCTGGGTAGTCATTTCTGAAACTGTAGCACAGAATTTTACCGGAAAACTTTGCCGGATGTTTTTTCTCTTTGCATTCGTTCGCTGAAACATTTCTAATGAAATTTAAACATAACAAAATTGCTAAGTGATTCATATTTCCATAAACCCTACCGCCTCCGAAACCCATTTGGATTTCGCATTGACTCTCGCAGAACTAAATAAAAATGCGAATGCGTATATTAGAAAAAGGGTTGCATACACGTAGTGGTTGCAATATTCATGGCTTAGGGTGGAATTACATTCCCAATGGAATTCCATTATACCAACATGAGACATTCCATGAATCCCGAGCCACGAATGGGAAGGCAATGGAAAAGTAATATGCAAAGCTGGCATGCTAGTTGCTTGGTGTAAGTCACTTTGACAGCATATATGCTCGGAGAAAGCACAAGGATAAAGCTTGTGGAAGAGAGAGCAGGGGAAAAGTAACACTCGGTGATTTTCCCTTTTTGTCTTCAGTTGCTGCTGCGATGCCAACGAAGGAGGGTGGTCGCAGACGATAGCAGAAGTGAACGCTGCTACTGTGTGTTCTGAACATTTGGGGAAAAACGAAACGCTAATACATGAAAACTTGAAGGGGTTTTCAAATGAAGTTTTTCCAGGGTTGACATTTGGAATAAAACTCATAAGAAAATGTGTACTGTGGCTTAGTTCTATCTTTTATTTATTATCAAGACATAACATCAATCTATTTTAGCAATCTTAATGATTCAACTGATATGCCTGCATCATTAATGAACGCTTTGAGTCATCATCGTACTCCTTCATTTTGCCTAAACACGCAAATGTCAATGTCACTTCATATCCAAGAACATGAAAACAAAATCATTTGATTGGCATTTGTCAATCACATCAATATCTGATTTTTCCGTTATAGCTTACCTGTGCATATGATTTGCACTTGTAAAGCTTCTCAAAAACAAAACCTACCTACCGACAGAAAACTGTTTTACTCAAAACTATAATGCCCATTCTCATTATTTCTAAGCTCTGTAATGAAATTAAAAGAAATTACTGTCTTTCCTTTTTAATCCTTGGAATTAAGTTCAATTAAAGTTGATGGCTACACTGCATTTCTGGAGCTTACAAATAATTCAGTAATACAATCAAGCAGCAGTAGAGCACTACCGTCTTGGTCAAATACTTTCCCCGGTATCGTTAATAAGCATATAATAACTTGGTGCATTTACTTGGGTTCCAGTTAGTCTGTTGGTGAAGCTCACGCCTGAAAGAGCTCTTTCCAGCCAACCAAGTTGCCGATAGAGGTTTTTGCTTATGTTGTTTCTTTACAAGGGTAAAACGGAAATCCCAAATGAATGTGTGTAATGCAGACGAACAAACAAGTTTACTTCACAAACATTTCTGAAAGATCTTGAAAATTTGCAGGATTTTTATGTGGGGTAATGTGCAACAAAATAAATATGTTAGTGGTATTACAGCACGTATTAAAACATTAGTTTCAGTTTCAACAACAACCACGTTTTTTGGAAGTGCTTATGTTCTTTTCAAAGTGCACAATAACATTTTTGCAAGCATTCTATTAATTGTGACATGAAAGGAAAGAGCACATCTGGTGAGAATGGAAAAATGTTTTGCTGTCACATAATCATATTTCTCATGGCGGTGGGCATCCACTGGAACAGTTTAAGTGGTGATTTTGTTCACGACGATATTGTGGCCATTGTGCGTAATCCGGACGTTAACCTGAGAACAACTTATCAATCTTCTCTAAGTGAAAGTGGCGATTGGTGGTCTTTATGGAAGAATGATTATTGGGGAATGTCAATGTCCAGTCCAAATTCGCATAAGAGCTACAGACCACTGACCGTGTTAACATTCAGGTGAGAAAATAGTTTTGCTGGTCTCGGATTACCCCTACTAATAGAATCAAGCTGTTTGAAGAAAAGACAATATCCCACTGTTTTGGCGATTGGAGCCTAGGAATAACCTTAGTACCAACGACTTAATAATAAAGCTCTAAGAGAGAGTAGTTAAGTATCGCTAAAAAAGTCTTAATCAGTGCCTAAAGCACAAATTTTTACAAACCGACTGTAAATTTGTAATGCTATATTATAGTACTATAGTACTGTATCTGTGCTATAGTTTGGCTGTAAAATTATGTGTCGCACAGCATGTAGGCTGTAAAGCTGCTGTATCTGGCAGTTAAGGTCCTGAATCAGGGCCTTAATGCACAAATTTTAACAAACTGGTTGTGAATTCGTAATTCTGGTTAAAAACTGACCTAAAATCATGTGTCGCATGCTATGGGTTCTATTATGAATTGTTTTGAAATCGCTGTGACCTATGACCTGCAGTTGACCTATTGACTTGAAATTCAATAGGGTTGTGCCCGCGGTGCTGTAGTATCTGTATACCTAGTTTGGTGGTAATCGGTGTAGCCATTGCTGAGAAAAACGCATAGCGCCGTACGGCCGGAACACAATATTATCAAGTATCTTGAGCGATACTTAATAATTACATGTGACGCTTATTCCAACTAGGAATTTCCAAGCCGTCACAACATTGATTTGGTACGATGTAATGTCAGTTGACAGTTCTTGCTTTCACATAACCTTTGATTATGGAACAAAAGTGATACGAATATACAGGACAAAAACAACATAATAACTTCATTACGCAAAAACATTGCGTGACTTTCTTATCAAGAGAAAGCAAGTACTCCTAAAATATGAATTGACAAGCTGAATTGTGACGCATAATGCGGTTAGTCAATCAACCGTCATCATAGTACTAATATATTGATATCTTTGCTTGCTTTCTCCATTTAGATTGAAATATAGGCAGTGCGGAGGAACATTATGCCAAGAAATATTTCACGGGACCAACGTTCTAATACACGGTTTGTGTGCTGATTTACTAGTCGTGCTGATGCATTGGCTTGTTTACTAATGTTATTCACATTCCTGATATTTCTCAAAAGTTTGCAGAGTGAAAGTGAAAGCCACAGGGAAGCATTGCATGACTCAAATCATAATGAATACAAAAAGGATTTTAGTTGGAAATTCAAGTTTGAGAACCTAAGTATACAAAAGTTGAGTGAAAGTGAAATCAATCTCAAGAAAATAGCAGAATCCCATTGTAAGCCGGAGTCAAGTTCAAGTTCAGCAAAAACTTTGATGCTACTATTTGTTTCCGGCTTGGTTGTTTGTTTAGCCATGCTGGGAAAAGAAACTGGAATTACGGCTCTTGGTATTAACTTGATGCACGACTTACACAATGAGTTCATCAAAACTTGTAGTGAATACGGCCGTGCTCGCAATTGTTACCAAGGTGACACTACTACCAGAGGTGCAAAACATTTTATGCAAAAAAGTTTTACGGAGTCGGGAGCTCAGAAAAAGAATCACATTCATGATGTTCCTGTTAAATATCAATAAAATATTGTAGCGTTTGAAAATAACAATATGATATTTGTAATATATGTTGTTTTCAAATAGATTTTGGTCAGCCTGTCTTTTCACGTCTATCTTATGAATGGATCGTTTCCTGAATTTGGTCGACAAGATAACCCTGCAGCGTATTCTGATTCAATCCTAGTCCGACTGCTGACATTCTCGTACTTGCCAGTGTTCGGTACTTGGGTTTTACATAACCAATCAAATATAAGCTACGATTGGCAAATAGGATCAATTCCTTTAGTTAAATCCGTATTGGACTACAGAAACATTTCTACATTTAGCTTTTACTTCAGTTTAATTTTGCTCGCAAAAAGTGCTTTGAAGACTGATAGAAAAACGGAAAGTTGTAACTGTTAGTCTGCTTTTTATCGTGCTTCCATTTCTACCGGCGTCTAATCTCTTCTTCCACGTGGGATTTGTGGTGGCTGAACGCGTGGTTTACACGCCCAGCTTAGGATTTTGCATTCTTGTGGCTTTTGGTGCGGAAAGATTGTGGGATGCCTTAAACAGTTCAAAACTTGTGAAAGTGTTAAGTGTTTTAGTTCTTCTCTTACCACTTGGAATTCGAACTTGGGAGAGAAACTCTGTTTGGAAATCAAGAGAAACCTTGTTTACCTCCGGCATACGGGATAACTCACAAAATGCCAAGATGCATTATAATTATGCCAACTTACAAAAAAACTCTGGGAATGTGGTGAAAGCAATTGATCACTACAACATTGCTCTCAGGTAAGAACCTCTTGTAAAGCACGAAAACTGCCCCATTTTGAACACGTAACAAATATGAGTATACTGCAAATTTGCAGACTTTGGCCGGTATATGCTAGTGCACACAACAATCTGGGAACTTTACTTATGAGTAATTCGGATGCGACCGAGCATCAATTTTGGGAAGCTATCAACATATCTGATGGGGCGCACGCAGGAGCATATTTCAATATGGGTGTTATTTACAAGTAAGTACATTCTCTCAAGGTCTGAAGAGGAATTCCAATATCTTAAATGTTTAAATGATTCTGGTAATAAACCTGTTTCTTTCTTTTGACATAGGAGACAAGAAAAGTTTCCCGAAGCGGCGTCCCACTTCAACAAGTCCTTGAAACTTGATCCCTCAAACCATCAGACATACCAATATTTTAATTTGTGCATCAGCAAACAAAACAATCAAACTTCAATTCGACAGGATAAAACACTTGACGTAAAATATAAGGATGTTTTATCACAAAAGAGAACCGGCTTACAAGAAGAAAACGTTGCTGCTAACTTGGTAACAACAAGGAGAAAAGACGTGGCTTGGAAAAATTGCACTCTTCTATCACAGCGTATACTGTCTCACGTGGAACGTTTTGGAAACCTTAACAAACCATCGTGTCTTTGGAAATCGGAGAAGGTTTCTAAAGACTTTTAGTCATAGAGCTTACTTAGTATAAAGCAAATGTATTATACGGCATGCATACATGCATTCAAGTAATATTTTAAGCTCAAGAAAAAGAAAACTGGTCTTTGTAAATCAGTATAAAATTATAAAGAATAAATTGAAAAAAAATTGACAACATTAAAATGTCCGGACTTTTTGGGCATTATTTTATATATCCATTCTAAAACATGAAGTGAGTAGCTAGCAAATGTTTCGTGGCTAAACAAAACCATTGAACAAACGCAGAAAGTTAAATAAGTGTATAATTTCATTGCATGTCACAAAGCGTTGAGCCGAAACGCAATAACTACCTGTGGTGAAAGCACAAGCTAGCAAATATGCGAACCTAATTTGCATAGCTTAACTAATTTATAGGAAGCGCTACCAAATTATTATTTCTTAGCTAAACCTCGTGTCCACTATACTAAAAATCTACTAAACTAAAATGGATACCAACTGGACTGGGGAATATTCAACTGAAAACATCCATGGTAAGCCATTGAAAGATGCTCGCTGCTAAAACTTATATAATTGTAAACGTGCCTAAAACCCAACCTGATTAAGAGCCCATTTACCCTGGTTTAGAGCCCGTTTACCTGGTATAGAGCCAATTTACCCTGGTTTAGAGCCCATTTACCCTGGTTTAGAGCCCATTTACCCTGGTTTAGAGCCCATTTGTCCTGGTTTAGAGCCTATTTACCCTGGTTTAGAGCCCATTTACCCTGGTTTAGAGCCCATTTACCCTGGTCTAGAGCCCATTTAACCTGGTCTAGAGCCGATTTAACCTGGTCTAGAGCCGATTTAACCTGGTCTAGAGCCCATTTAACCTGGTCTAGAGCCGATTTGCCCTGGTTAGAGCTCAAAAGCCCAAAAATAAAGTCTACAGACGGACGGACGGACAGACGGACAAACGGACACTGATATCTTAAATAGCTCTCCTGCAGAAGCAGCGAGCTAACAACAGATGCACACGTTTCGTTTACAAAAATACCAAAGCTTTGAGCACGGCATCCAATAAAACTTTTTCAGTTGACCATTTGCTTACAACTGCAAATACCAGTAATACCGCAGATTCATGAAAATTCTTATTGTCTCATTCAGTATTAAAATCGTTTTTTAGAAATGTACTATCTACTCCCGCTAAACGGAGATTGACTAATAAATTATAAATGACACTAAATATTTTATCAGGTAAAAAGCCATGGTCACCACTCCGTGTAAAGATCTCTGCAAAAAAAAAAAGAAATAAGGCATCAAATTGCATTTGGTGTTATAAAAAGCCAGCCAGCCATGCTAGTGACTGGTGAACAGTTAAAATGGAACTGCTGACGACTGATAAAATTTCATCTCAAAGAAAAATTGAAATACATTTCTATTTCCCTGAAAACCTTTTCCAAAATAGCACCATGTGCCATTGTGCAAATTGTGCAAAACGAGGGTTTTACCATGATAATGCACCAAAACACGATTGCAATGTCTACAAAATTGTAAATCTTTGAGTTTGCACTATTTAGAAGTTTCTAGTAAAATACATAAATGTTTGCGTTGGACATAAGGTTTTTGTGTGTGAAAGAATTTTCATATTTGTCCTACATTAAAGCAAAGTTGACCTACATTTTAATGCGTTTTATGCTGTCTTTATATTTTGCGTAGTGCAGGAATTTGTATGTGTAATTAAGATTTTTTTCTATTTCAAAGGAAAGAAAAGGCAAGATTAAAATATAATAAAATATAATTTACTGGTGTAATTCCGTTATATAAAGACCACAATTCTCTTAAAATATTTTGGCATCAAGAATAAAGCAAGAAGGAAGCCAGGCGGCCGACAACTAAATTCTTTGCCCAGTTTAGATAATTGTTAATAAAACTAAGTGGAGCTTTCTCTGTTTCTAATTTCAAGGTTCTCAGGCACAAATTATTTATTATGCATATGCAATGCAAAATACTTTAATTGAATTAGATGTGAGCATACTGTGATAAATAAAGTACCGTCTTGAAACTTTTACTACCCGTAAATTAAGGAAGGATTCACTCTGGAATTTTATCACTCTAGAGAATCACATATGTTCATTTTATTTCCTCATTTGTTAAAAAACTGTCTTGCTTCCGCTTCAAGCTTTCTGTATAAAAACTAGGCAGGTGTGCACTAAGAAGTATAAGTGAGTAAAAAACTTTTTTCAAACTTGGGCTAGATTGACTATAGTATAATATTCTTACTTACTTCATTATTAACAGAGGAAACCCCTATGAGCTTGAGGCTTCAGTAGATGCTAAGATTTTTTGTATAATAAATGACCTTGTGCCTGTGACACCTTAAGTTCTTAGATGTGGAAACATACTTTTGCAATTTTAGTTTTTGAGCATCTCAAAAAATCATTTTGCATTTTTAAATTTTGTTCTAGAACGCCAATTTAATTGGTGCATTGCCACAACTGGGCAAGTCATAAATGAAACATTTGACCATTTCCTGTTCTTGCACTAACTTCTTTGAACTTATTTCATTCAGTTGCTTTAAATCCCTCATTCATCAAACTTTGAAAAAATTACACGAAAACTAGTCTCTGGGGTTCTCATTGGTTTTAAAATTGTGTAACAACAGGTTTTGCTAGAGAAGATGTTTTCAAGCTTTAAAATTTTTATAATGTTTTCTTTTTTGTTTAAAAAACTTTCGTAAAAGTGTTTTCATTACTGGGTTCAACAATGTGAATCGTATGGTCTTATTACGTTTCCATAGTCTCTGTAGAACAATTAATTTATCACTTGCTACTGTTGGATTGTTCATCAAAGTATAAATGGTTTGGTTTATACACTAGTTTTATGAGCCTCAGGTGGGTTTGTTGGCTCAGCAAAACTTTTTTCAGTTTTTACTCATTTGTTCACTCGTAGATTAACATGTAACAGATGTTTTAGTACTATTATATTGGTGAGATTCAGATGGTTATTTCAGTTTGTAGGTATTTACCCTCACTGGAAGATAGAAAGGAGTAAGTGTAGCTTCCGTTACAGGCCAGACGGCTTCTTCATTCCAAAAACTTTTTGTTGTGGAAAAAGCTTAGTGTTTAAGGCAAACAATATGAGTCAGGTTTTGAAGCGGGGCAACGGGATGCACAAGCAAAATCCATTTTTAACCAACAAAAAACACAAAGTTTATCAGCTATTCCTTTTAAAAATACGGTATAGGTTACACTGTGCGCGTTTTCTCTTTTAGGCTATTGTGAGATTTAATACCCCCAAATTGTTTTGCGGTTACAAATACGTACAAAGATTCCGATTCTCTGATCCAATGGTGCTTGTTGCAATGTAGCAAGTACACAATTCAAAAACAAGTGTTGGTTACTTTATAGATGCTAAGGCAAAAAACATTAACAATAACCGGCTACACACATTCGAACAAACAACAAAAACTAAAATAAGAAGCTTCTTATAGATTTTTTTCCCTAAATTTACAGGTTGTTTTTCTGCCACAAATTTAAAAAAAAATAAATGCAACAAACAAAATGCCAGCAAGCAGGATATATAACAAAAGATCAAAAGATGCAATGTGGGTTAAATATTTTAGCATGCTTTATGTTTTGGAGTACCCCACGGTAAAAGACTTTTTGTAGTTCCATCTTACGTAATGATTACTACTCTTCAGTAGTGTTTTTTATTATACCTTTTGCTATATTCTATAATAATTATCCTTTTAAATAATTCAAATTCCACTGAAGAAGATGAATTTTTGACCAGATTCTGACACTTACCTACAATCAGCTACGCAGACCAAACAGCAATATTGCTTAGTTCTGCATTCCTGTTCTTTCATGTCTCTATTTATTTTTGTACGATATAGAGGACACTATTGATTGAATGTCAGACGTGTTGGATCTAGCTGCTAAATTCAATCATTTCATCATTACCAAGCCTACAGATACTCCTCCATTTGTACAAATTACTTTTTTTAGAAACACAACCCCAAAACCCCAATAGAAGCAGCCTGTTAATTCTGAACGTGATTCGGACTCTTATTTTGATCCCACTTACACCTTTCCAAGCAAAATCAAACTGAACCAAAACGACCTTCCATCGTTAAAAATTTAAAACCATTTTACTTCAAGTGACTTTGTAGAAAACCCTCTACGTCAGATTGGTTGTGGAATTTTCAATGCTGATAAATTTTGTAGTAGATTAAATGGAATGGTTATCCGGGGAAGCTGTGGTTACGGCTTACAAAACAGACTTGACACAGGTAAAGCGTTGGTAAACAATGTCCTTAGATGGGCCAATGTCTCTGTTTACTTCTAATTTTTGCGGTTGGACTAACTGATAGAAAGAGATGTTAACACAATCTGTAGACTGTAAATGAATTTAAAATGACAAAACCCAATACGAGAAAACTCTCTTATTGTAGAAGTCTCTGCCCACTTAATGAGAGTATGAAACAAACAATTAAGGAATACAGTAATTAAAAGTTAATGACTGGAAGGAAATTCTTTTTCATGTATGCTTACATTCAAGTCAATTCCAGCCAGTGGCACAAATGCACGCTTGGCTTCTTATTTCCAAACCACTTCAGTATATTTACTCTGTAGAAAAGGCAAGCAACTACACGCATTATTGAGCGCTCTAAATTGCCTGTATTTTCCGCCAGACCTTGTTTGTGCTTTGTATCCGGGAAAAATATAAATACGTGTGTTGTCAATCCTAACCGGCTGCTGCTACTTAAAAATTTATGAGATTCGAGTTGTCAGCTTTGATTAGAATTAATTAAAATGCAACAAATTCGAGAAAAAATCAGTTTACCTAATCATCTGTTTTCAGCCAATAATATACGCGCCTTCAAAAGAATAAAATGCACATCTCCTTATCATTTGAATATACATAAACTGATAAGATATTTGTGTGATGGAACTGCACACCACTCCAAAGTTTTTATTTACCTGGTAACGGGAAACGAAATAAAATTTCCGTGTTGGCGAAGAACGAAAATTTGACGGGACTAAACAGATTTGTGCTTCTTACATGATTAGATAATATATAATTTTTTTGTTTAATAAATTTAAATACATTGTCAATCCTCAAATTCCGTTTCAGTAAATTTTTAGCAATTTACCTCATATGTAAAAATACATTAAAATAGAGATCGAGTCGTATATTGTCCCAATACGAGAAGTATTTTTGTATACGCATCTAATACACATCCGAACATATTCTAAAGTCATTTGAATGCCACCAACCCTTCCGGAGTACCGAAATAATACCAACTGAAAAGATACTGAAACAGTAAAGAGAACAACACAGGTAACCACTTTTCATTTTACTTGTTCTTTTTCCTTTAGCTCAAGATTTCAATACTACTTCCCTACTTTCCATATTTTCCTTACTGCATGCACTGTATAGTAAATTTCCATTGGGACCGCACTACCGCCCTAAAGCCATGAATAATGAAACAAGCAAAGAAACGAGAAATGATTTTCTCGCTTCACATTCTTGTTTAGCTTTGCATGAGTCAACACGTATTTTGAATGGATTTAGAATGTGGCTAGCCTTATTGTATGCCGAAAATTGAATTATTTGGGGATTTCATTCAGTTTTGCCAAAACTGTAAGGGTTTCATTCCGAAAAACGGTTCAGAGCATCACCACGAGCCCGTTGACACCTAAAAAATTTTTTGCTTGAATTTTCAAAACTTTTATGGTGTTATAATGTACAAGGGTCCACAATACGGTTTACCAAGTTTCAGGTCCATATGTTGTTCTGGAGCGGTTAGGCAACGGTTTACATTTTCAGTGGCCAAAAAGTGAAAATTTGTTAATATCTCGGATAAGAAGTCAAACAGGGCAAAAATATTTTTTGTGATAGTTGGGTATTGTAGGACCCTTTATTCTGATGGAACCATACGCGATGACTATTTCTTGCATTTTTGCAAAAATGCAATTTTTCAAAATTTTGTATTGTTTTCCAAAATCTTTTGAAATATTTTTTGTGTGTTGCTTTGTTTTATGGTCTTTTTTGATAGATGTCCACCTTAATATTTGTCTGCTCTATCAAACACAAAAAACCGCATGCAAAAATATTGCAATTTGCAAAAGTTATGGCGAAGAATGTACAACAACATGAATTTTTGTGAAAATTTAGGGACGCTTGAATCCAAATAACTTCTGCAATACAGACCCGACTTTCAAAATAAAATGCACACTAGAAAGCCAGCCGTCTATTCTATAGAAAATCGGAGCATCATATCAACTAAAAGCAGTTTTAAGGTAGCTAAGCAACACAAAACAAAAAAATCGGTTGCAAGCAAAAATGGCACCAACGCTAAAGAATGCGCCATAATTTTTCTTAGAAGCAGAATTTTGAAAAACTGAGGAAACACCTAATTTTTTATTTTCATTAGCTACAATTCGATACCATACTTTCATACGTCAAGGCATGTCAGGGGGGCGAAAACGTTCCTTACATTTTTGCAACACGGAAAATCTAAAAATTTCAAAATAACTAGTTTTTGAAAACTGACGAGTATATTCATCTGAATTCTCAAACAATTTGTTATTTTGTCGTTTTCGGTGCTCCAAAGATTAAATTACGCCATAATCAACGAAATTTCAAAACAAAAGTTTTTATGAAATTTTTAGATTTTCTGTGTTGCAAAAATGTAAGGAACTGTTTCGTCCACCTGACATGCTTCGACATATAAAAATATGGTATCATATTGTAGCTAATGAAAATAAAAAATTAGGTGTTTCCTCAGTTTTTCAAAATTCTGCTTCTAAGAAAAATTATGGCGCATTCTTTAGCGTTGGTGCCATTTTTGCTTGCAACCGATTTTTTGTTTTGTGTTGCTTAGCTACCTTAAAACTGCTTTTAGTTGATATGATGCTCCGATATTCTATAGAATAGACGGCTGGCTTTCTAGTGTGCATTTTATTTTGAAAGTCGGGTCTGTATTGCAGAAGTTATTTGGATTCAAGCGTCCCTAAATTTTCATAAAAATTCATGTTGTTGTACATTCTTCACCAAACCTTTTGCAAATTGCAATATTTTTGCATGCGGTTTTTTGTGTTTGACAGAGCAGACAAATATTAAGGTGGACATCTATCAAAAAAGACCATAAAACAAAGCAACACACAAAAAATATTTCAAAAGATTTTGGAAAACAATACAAAATTTTGAAAAATTGCATTTTTGCAAAAATGCAAAAATTAGTCATCGCGTATGGTTCCATCAGAATAAAGGGTCCTACAATACCCAACTATCACAAAAAATATTTTTGCCCTGTTTGACTTCTTATCCGAGATATTAACAAATTTTCACTTTTTGGCCACTGAAAATTTAAACCGTTGCCTAACCGCTCCAGAACAACATATGGACCTGAAACTTGGTAAACCGTATTGTGGACCCTTGTACATTATAACACCATAAAAGTTTTGAAAATTCAAGCAAAAAAAATTTTAGGTGTCAACGGGCTCGTGGTGATGCTCTCAGTAGATTTGTACACAAAACAGCTAACCGAAATAGAAATGTTGATTGATTAGGGCTAATACTGGCTGTCTGAAAGATTAAGCCAACGAAAGTAAAGCTATTTCTGACAGTTAATTCAAAGTTGGAAGGCCGAAATGTTTACAATTGTATGTGCTTTAAAAAACCATGGATTTACTAGTGATTCCATTCACCCCTAAATTCTAATAAACTTTTCCCTATTCGTCTGTATCACGTTGCAATATTCACTAGAAAATGCATTACAGTATATTCTGCCGTCATTGTTAACATTAATCTTTTTCACTTGTTCTCATTTAATGTCAATTTCACACATTGTGATGCAATGATACTTGTTCCATAGAGTATGTTTTCTACTCTTTCATGGATTTACGTGTCATTGGAAAGAAACATGCTCGGACTACTGACTTTTGGAGGGATTTACTAGCCCCGTGGTACCAATTTGCTCATCCATCCCAACCTTCATTAAGCACTCTTGCCTATAATATACTGAGCTTCCTGTTCTTCCGCCCTAAAGCACTAATTACTGTTCTTCTTTGTAGTTGCAGGACATCATTAGTGAACTTGGTGGTCAGTATATACGATGAAAAAGTTCATATTACGAAAGTCTTTTGTTCATTTCTGTAGCATTGATGTTTTTACACGTCAATGATTACATGAAATCGGAATTGTGTTTGAGAATAGTGTCGATTTAGTTCTGCTGATCCATTTAAGTCTAGCTTTTTGTTTAAAGTTTTCAAAATGCAAAATAAGATATAATAAAAGTATATCTTTTTGCTATTGAGAATTCCACTGTGCATTACAGTGATACATACAATTTTGTGTTCTACGAAAAAGCTACTACCGTTTAACCGAACGCAACCACCAATTTCTCAATGAAAAGCAATTGCTGAATTTCCCGGGTTCTTGGCTAAATTCTATTTACTCAACCATCCCGAAGTAATTTTTGCATTTTTGCTTACAAAATATTAAAGGCACAGCTGCAGCAGTGGAGAAAGCACCTTACTTTGATTGGACTTTTATAAAAAAAAAATAGTAGCAAAATTGTCGTTTCTTTTAAAAACTTTGTAAAGTTTCTATTCTATTTCACTAGAGGAGCAAAATATTTTGTGCTTTATGAATTGTAATGTGCAAATAAAAACACTGATACTACATAACTGATATATTTGTGGAACTTGCGTTTATCTTAAGAAAAAAAATTTGTATTACGAGCACATTCGTTTTGCTAATTGCCGCGTTGTTGTATCTACTAAACAAAGAATCTTATAGTGATATTTTGTAGCATACTGCTGCCGACAAGCAAAGTTCCGTGATTGCAATCAGTATGATTGTTTACTTAACCTGGATTTTGTTCCTAATTAGCTCCAGCAGACGTTGTTTGGCAATGCAGTTTGTTTCTTTTTCTATAGGTTAATCATGAAATCTAATTAGTGCTATTGTGAAACACACTGATTGTCCTTGCACCGGTCTGTTCGTCAGCTTAGCTTTTGCCAATAACAAGTTCTTATTTCTTTAAAAAAAAGTTAAGGTACTTTGCTAGAACCAACTGGAATAAGCACTTTTGTGTTTGCAGCTTATAATGTAAGAATATTTAATACTTATTTTTGAGCTTTAGTGAAAAAATGCTTTAAATTTCTATAAAATAAATACCAACGAAAAACCTTAACAAGGTATACTAGACTAGTGATGCATGTCAACTAAATAAAATATTCTTAATGTCTTCTTTTTGTACCGGGTTTTTACTACATTATCTGACTAAAGTAAAACACTTACGTAATAAACTTTAACAATTTACTTCTTCAGGTTTCATCCCTTTCACTCAAGAATGAAATTCCTACGGTTGACTTCTACACAAAGAACGTAATCCACATATTTTCCAACAACAAGACGTTTGAAAAATTAACCGAGCAAAATCCATCTGTACGAAATAGCATTATATTAATCGATGGGTCGCAAACGAGAAGCCTTATGTGCATGAAAAAATAAAAACTAAAAAGCCCTAAGTGCAAGCGAGTTTAAAATCAAAAAGGCCTTATGTGCCTGCCAGAATTTCATGCAAAATGCCTTAACTGCAATTTTGGGGAAAACTGCGATACCAAAATGAATTAATAGAGCACAAAATTTCCAACATTTTGATGTCTGATTCATCAGGTGCTGAAGTTGTGTGCGGGAGAAATCTTTTGTGCAAAATGACGATGCATTGCACGGTTGTCATTGCCATTCATCTTGTAGAGATGATAAAATAGGAAAGAAATAGCATTTTTTGGTCGGGTTTTTGGGAGAATGGCGGAAAACCGCTTATGGATTAGGGTATGAAAGTTCGAAAATGTTTAATGAAAGTGATATTTTTTGGTAAAGGTGACTTCACCAAACCCTGCATGGGTCAGTTTACACATGGGCACATTAAGTCGTGCTTTACTCAAAAGTCCGTATTTTGCAGATAAGACTTTCTGTCGCAGCCGCTCGCGTGCACATAAGGCCTTTCTGTTTTTAAATTGACATGCAGTTAGGGCCTTTTTGTTTTAATTCTGCCAAGCATTTAGGACTTCTCGTATGCGACCCATCGTAATGAAACTCGTATTTCTGCAGGTAGTAGCTTGGCTGGTAGTCGCAAGGTCGCTTTTTTATTTAAGATAAGATCATATCTAATTTACGAAAAAAGAAAATTCGGGATTTCAGATACATAGGTAAGCAGATGTCCTAAAAACACAACAGCACAAGCAGTTAATATATTGTATGTACCTCCACGAAAATTAATAAATTTTGGAGTAGGTATTACTAAGGAGTGTGTTCATAAGGTGTCAACCAAATTGTAAATTATGATAGTAATTGTGTCCTTGATCTTCAAAAGGTTTTCAAGTTCACCATTGTTGTTGCCGTTTCTTCGTTTATTCTTAAACTGGAGATCATAAGCTATTATTTTACATTACATTCTATGCGATGGGATTTTAGAATACAGCGAGAAGGAGTAATTCGATGGGATTTTCACTGCAACGGTATAGTTTGGTCGTTGCGATTCCGCTTTAAAAAATCACAGCAGTTTGGGTATTCTAATAGTAATTTATGAGATATAGGCTCATTTTTGTTCCGCATTATGAACTCAGAAGTGCACGAAAAACAATAGCCGGGGCTCTTAAAAATTTATGAATTTCAAAATTCTGAAATATGCCATGGCCCTTTATCTGTACATCGTTTCTTTCCGTGGTTTGAGTTTTTGGCAATTCAAATCGCCTCCACTCTTGTTTTGTTTCTCATACTTCAAAACCAAAGTACTTTTGAAGCTTTTCTCATCTTAAACTTGTTCTTACATTGATGCCAAAGCTGGCCTTTGTCAATTGTTTTCACATTTTTTCTAAATGAGGGACGCATCTTACCACACAAAAATTCCAGTAGACGTAAAACACTTAAATGAAATAAAATCTTACTTACTCCCTATCACAGCTACTTTAGTTCACTTTTTGAAACTGCTTTATAGATGCTTTCACCCAAGACAAAATAAATACCTACGTACCTGCACTGGTGCACTGTCCACTGAATCTTTCATAAAAAGTTCTAAATTAGAGATAGTTACCACCTGATGCCCAAGTAGACAAAGTAATAAAATGCAAGACGGATGTTTGGTAAGCTAGTAAATACTTTAGCGTCTGAAAGAAACAGCGTCAAGACCAAACCATTTTTACTTTAATGAACATACCTACAAAAGAAAGCATTCCTATAATTATTCCAAAGGGATTACAAATGCAACAAATTACAACTAATGTAACGTTGGCTGTAAACTTGGGGATGTAACAATATGTTCAAAAGTTTGCAAAACTAGTTTAAAGAAATATCACTATAAACAAACAGCTTATCATAAAGAAATTCTTTACCAAGCAACATTTCTTGCTTTGCAATGATAGCGCGCCGCAGTATACTAGAGCATCTGTTTTCAAACTTTTTAACGCCAAACTTTGACAAATGAGGGACTACAAGACAGGTAAATGGAGTACGCCCGAAAAAAATAATACCCCAATCAGTGGTATTCCCAACGGTTTCATTTATCAGTTACAACTTGTACGTGTCACTTTGTAACAAAAGTGGAAAACTATTTCGTAAAGTTTGTTATATTACAGGGTATTTTGCTAAAAGCAAGAACAAGATACATTTTATCCACAAGTTATATTCAGTAATTACAAGGTTTACTTTTACTGGTAGTTGTTGCAATAGTATGCATTAATACCAAATACAAGTTCAATTGCGAAATACAAAACATACGGGACAATTTTTTAGAATATTGGCTGCCCTGCGTACACATCCACTGAAACGTTTTTCTGAATGAAATCGAAACGAAGCAGAAATGCTAAATGATTCAAATCTATATAAACCCTGCCGCGGCAGTGTCGCCTTTGAAACGCATTCGGAGTTTGTACTGGCTCAAAACAGAACCAAATGTGAATTCGTATACCAGGCAACAGGGATAAAAGTGCATAACTAACTACGTAGCTGTTCCAGTATTCATGGCTTAGGGTTGAATTGCATTCCCAATGGAATGCCATGAGACTTTCTGTAAAACCAGAGCAACGACTGGGAAGGCAATGAAGAAGTGAAAGAAAAATCAGCAAGGCCGGAGTGCTGGCTACATAGTGTAAGTAACTCTGACAGAGAGTACGGAAAAAGCACAAGGCACAAAGCTTGGAAAAGGGAGAGCAGAGGCAAAGTGAGAATCAGTGTTTTTCTCTTTTCGGTTTCAGTTGCTGCTGTGGTGCCGGCCAGAAGGGTGGTCGTACGACAAAGCTCGTGGAGTGCACTCTGTTAAAGTATCTGTGTGTTTTTTAGTTTGGGGGAAAGTGAAACGCTACAACTAAAACTTCCAAAGAGTATTGCAAAGGACAGGTTGTCGTAGGGTTGATTTTTTAAAAATAAAGCACAATCTCATAGATCCGTGGAAAAAGCTGCTTGTGGTTATTTGAAGCATTTTGTACACCTCTTTTAAGTTAAGCAATGTTATGTTCAATTTTATGTGTGTAACAAAACACGTAAAGTGCGTTGAATCAATATTTGTTAGAATCCTTAAATTTTCTTAGCTGGAAACAAGTTGACACAACTCACTAAACTAAAGGAAAGGTTATAGGCTAATCATCAATTTATCATTCTTGCAAAAGCTTGAAAAAAATTATATATTTATTGACAAATTTGTACAGTGGCTTAGTTCTAAATTTCAAAAATCACTGAGAGATAACAGAAATCCATTTCAGCCGTGCTAATTCTTGCATCGACTTGCTCGTCGCACAAGCATATGCTATGAGTCACATTTGTATGCAATCATTTCATCATTTTGCCTAAACACGCAAATGTCATTTAAGTCATTTGGTATTCGACTTCCCGGAAAGAAAAAAATAATTGAGTGGCATGTGTCAATCACTTCAATGTCTGATTTTTCCTGCTCAGCATACCTGTGCATATTAAAATGCTCTTCTTGTACAGCTTCATAGCCATGAAAATTACCGTTTTCTCAAAGCTACAATAACGATTCGTCATTTCTAGTTCGATATTGAAATTAAAGAAAATGATAGTTTCCCTTTCTTGTCCTTGGAATTAAATATAATTAAAGTTGACGGCTACACTGCATTTTTGGAACTTTGGAAATAATTCAGTAATATCCAGCTAGCAGCAGTAAAGCTAACTCGTTTCGCCAACTACTTTTCTGGGTTTGTTTGGGAAGCACGTAAAAACCAGAAGAATTTCTTGGGTTCCAGTCAGTCTGTCGGTGAAGCTCAAACGGATCACAACAACAGAACAAACCATTTTTTGGGGCATTTTGCAACAATATATTTGAGAAAACATTTGGATTTAGTTAGCGAAACCATATGCTCAGCTTGTGTCAAATAAACATGTACAACAAGTGCTACAAACATTCTGTTTGTCGACACATGAAAGTAGTAGAAGGCACTTCTGGTGAAAGTATGAAAATGTTTTGGTGTCACATAATCATTTTTACAGTGAAAACGAGATGGGTGCTTTGAGTTATAGCAACGAGTAAAAGCATGCGCTTTTACGAGCACTACCAAGCGCTTTAAAAACACTGTTATGCAATCAGTTACACCTCCGGAAACTTCCTGGAGCAAGGGTGCTTCAGCCTTAAGGAATTTTGATTTGGTTCCAAAGACAAATCGGCGTTTTTTCAAGTGTAGTTTATGGCTTCATTTAGAAAATACATAAAAGTTCTGTTATTAACATACCTTTCTGCTTAAAAATTGCCCAAAAACCAGTTTTTTCCATATATGTTGACCTACGCATATATATTTAGTAACGTTTTCGTCCTAGACTCATCTAACGGTGACCTAGTTTTATTTTAGGTTGACCATTTTCCAACTAAAGCACCCCCAACCTAGTCTTACTATATTATCCACATTTTCCTAACCTGTAAGATTCGATCAGGCATCCGGCATCGGTTCAACATTGCATAAAAGTTGCATATTTAACCTACTTTTCTTGTTAAAAATTGACTGAAAACCAGTTTTTTGCATATATGTCGACCTGTACATGCATATTTAATCATTTTTTCGTAGTACACTCATCTAACAATGATCTATGTTTATCTCAGGCTAGCAATTTTTCAACTGAAGCACCCTTTAACCAAGTTTCACTATATTATTCACATTTTCTTAATTTATAAGATTTGATTAGGTATCGGGTGGCAAAACTAAGTAGATGAAACATGATAAGAACACAAGTTTGAATTCCAGAGCCTATTCTGATTTCTGAACACTGGAACTAATGTTTAGTTTAAAAAATAAATACTGTAAAGTGCACTAAGGATTGCATGCATTAAATGCAAATCTTGACATTGAACTTATCACAGCTTAAAATTTCTATGATTTTTACCGATTAAAAGAGTAAAATAAAACAGAAGAAGAAAAACTTCCAAAACAGCGAAAACTCCATGCCCGATCAAAAGTTTAAAATAAAATTTAGTTGAACCACACGCCCACTCTCGTGTACGCGCATTATTGGAGCATGGTGTTTGTATAAATATTTACTATTCCAAAAATGTGTTTTAAGTTAGTCAACGAATTAATTAGTTTGTAGTTGGTCATATTCACATAGAATAGAAATTCAATGATACAATTTTGAAGTTTAGTCGACTCGACTCGAGACTATTTACAGGTACCAAAAATACATTCTAAACATGTTCAGTGGCTTCAGTGTGCCGAATTTTTATCTTACAATTCGTTGAACGCATTCCGTTCAACTCAAAAGAAACGCCTTCATGTTGCATATTTAAATTACAAATATATTAGATTGATCTATGAGTTCTCTCTAACCTAGACAAAGAAATGTCGTCATTTACTATTGACAGCATTAGCATGTAACGAAAAATATAATAATGTTAATAGTTTATCGAGAGAAATGTTAGTTGCAGCTTGTATGTCCCTTTCAAGGACTTAGTAGTTCGTTACCAAAGTCATAAACATCGAGCTACATGTTTTAAAAATCATCAATTTTGTCGCTTTGGGTTTCCGAAGAAACCATCAGATGCAACAAAAGTTTTGGACGACCAGGAAATAGAGAGAAGCCATGGTCGGTTTGTTGAACTTAAGCGAACCAGCGATGAGACAATGGTAAACAACTATCATCCAGTACTTCTGCAGGTGTTGCAGTGCAATATGGATATTCAACCTGTCACGGGAGATAAAGCAATAGCTTATTACGTTGGCAAATATATATCTAAAGGAGAACCCACTTACCTTCGTGATGAGATCAGGAAGATTATCAATGATGTAAAAAACGACAAGTCGGCTACCTCCTACTACAAAAAGGCTCAACAGATAGCAACTGCAATTATAAAGGCGCGAGAAATATCATCCCAAGAAGCTGTTTTTCGGCTTTTGCACCTCAAATTAAAGCAAAGCTCAAGAGTCACTGTGTTTATACCAACGTTTCAACCACATTCAAGACTGCGTTTAATCAGAAAGGACTCTATTGCAGCAGGAGACCCAAAGGCAGGATTAAACATTATTGAAAGATATTTCAATCGGCCAGACTCACTTCGTGATTTGTGCTTACTAGAATTTGCTGCATGGTATGTTCCACGAGCAAGTAAAATGACAAAAGAAATTGACAAGGACTTAGATGACGGCTACATGGAGTCAGGCGAAGAAGAGGAACAAAATCAACCTAGATTTATTAATTTGAAGAACAACAAGGGCGTCATCTATCGACGACAGTGTCATGCCATTGTGCGTTATCCAAGATTCAAACCTTTAACAGAGACCGACAACTACTTATATTCAATGATTTTATTGCACATGCCTATGCAAGATGAAAACTTCTTGTCAAATTACGAATCTGTGCGTGCTGCTTTTGACGACTTGAAGCAGCATTTCAGAACTCAGAATGACGATCCAATAATTAATCCGGAGCTGGTTGAGACAGTCAACAAAATTTTAGAATTGATTCAACAACAACCAGTTAATCCTGCAAGCGGTGAGGTAATTGACGGAGACGTTCGGAATGTATTTGAAGAGGATAACGATGAACCGCTAAGAGTAGAACATATGTTTCATTCCACAACCACTTCCAACGAAATACCATTGCGAGATCGGATTCAGTCACTTACTCCAGATCAAAGGCAAGTATTCGAGAAAGTTCGAAATCAAATTACAAACCCAAATAATAGACCAGTCCGTTTAGTTGTACTTGGTCAAGGAGGAACCGGAAAAAGCTACCTTATTGGAGTGTTAACGGAACTAATTACAACGTTGTGCAACGGAAGAGAACGGTCGTTAATTAAGGCTGCGCCTACGGGCATAGCAGCTCAGGCTATTCATGGCACCACTCTGCACAGGGCGTTTTCATTGGGAGTGGAAAAATATAGCGTGGCGCAATATATTCAACTTGGTTCCAGGCTGTTACACGAAAGACGAGTTCTATTTAAGGATGTGGAGTGGCTGATACTTGATGAGCTATCCATGGTACGTCCCGCTTCACATATAAGTATAGATATTTTCCTATCTAGGCATGGTTTTTATGAATAATAATTTGGAAATTACAGATAAGCTACCAGATGCTTCGAATGATCCATCTTCGATGCACAGAAATCAAGGTATGTGAAGATCCTTTCGGCAACTTGAACATTATATTGTTGGGTAAATAAATCATTTTTATATAAGTTCCGAAACGTAATATTGAAATACTGAAATCCAGCTTCAATCTAAAAGTGCTAATTAATAAATTGCCAAAAAATGAAATTCATTTAATGTATGCTGCTTCAAGCTAATACCAATTCTCATATTTCGCTCATAGGAGATATCCTCCAATTGAAGCCAATACACGGTGATTGGAAATTTCACCAACCCACATATTCTTCACACGAGCAAAACCTTTGGGATCTATTCGAGTTTATGCAGCTTAACGTGGTTATGCGACAAAGAGAGCACAGTAGCTTTCTCAACATTCTCCAAAGAATGAGAACAGGAACGTTATTACGGGAAGACATTCCGGTTTTAAGAACTAGGCTTCTCAACCCCCTTGCTCCTAACTACGAAGAAATGCTTTCACGATCGCGAAACTCACTTCATCTATACCCAACGATAAAACTTGTAAATTCGTACAATGAAGCAAGGCTGCAAGAATTGATGATGACTGGAATACGTATTTATTGCATTAAAGCATATGATACATACGCTTCTGGCTTGAAGTTTGGACAACCAGTTCCACCTGGAACGGCTCCAAAGGATATGCGCAAATGCGCTGGAATCCCTTCGCTACTGAATCTTGCAGAGGGTTGCCGGGTAATGCTTAAATGGAATGTGGACCCAATGGGTGGTTTGGCCAACGGCTGCATTGGTAATTTATAATGTTTCCCAAATTCTTCTCGTACATTTATTTCTAAATAAGATTTTTTAAAACTTAGGTACCTTGAGGGGGTTTCAGTGGCCAGCGTTTCGCAGAAATCAACTACTGATGGGCGATATACCAGACTTCGTTATTGTTCAATTTGACGGAAGGGTTGAACCAAACCATCTAGTAAATATCCCAGGATTCGAAAATTGTGTTGCAATTTACCCTAGGTCATTTCAATTTGACGGTAATTATGGGATCAAAGTGCATAGAAAGCAGCTACCGCTTGTACTTTGTTACAGTACCACCCTGCACAAATGTCAGGGCATGACATTAGATTCCGTGACACTATATATGGGGAGCAAAATTTTCGCGGACGGAATGTTGTACGTGGGGCTTTCTCGAGTGCGTACAATTGAGGGCTTGTTCATCACGGAAATCGACGAAGGAAAACTGCTGGTCAATTCGAATGGAAGAGGTCCTGCATCTGAAGCAGCGATGAGGGAAGTTGCGAGAATGTTGATTTTAACGTTCCTTGGACATACGCCTGAAACCCCCATAGATGATGATCTAATACAGAGTCTGGTTTCATTTGGTGTTGAATATGTGATGTGTGGCAAATGCAAACTTTGGGAATGCATTTGCAAATGCCAAAAATCTTAAGATTATCAATGGAACAGATCTATCAATTCGTGATTTTGGTAACTTTCATTGAATACTTTTGTTTACATGTAATATAAAAAAATACTTTAATGTTCTGCCGTAAATTTTAATTAACTTTTTTATTTTATTTAATAAAAACAAACTGTTATAAAATGCATAAATATCTTTATATAAATTTTTAAACGCCTGTTGTAGCCAGCATTCCTCTATGCTCAGGACCTTGCCTTGCTGCATTGGAGACATGCCTTCGTAATGCCCTAAAATTAATTGCATTCATAAGGTTAATCAATGTCCATCACAAAATAATACGCAGCTCAATTAAGATTCCTTACATTTTATGATAACAGTTCAGCAAGCACTGTAGTGCCAAGCATATCGCGGCTAAGAAAAAAATCCCCGCGAGTAAAATGCAGACCCCTCTGAAAATATACCAATCAAGACAAATAGATAATTGTAAGATTAGTCTTTCACTTAATCTTAACAATTACAATATGAAGCTTACAAAATAGTAGTAAACGTGCTGTGAAAGACATTTACAACTTTGTCTTCCGCTTTTTCGAAGGGTTTAAATAAATCGTTCGCAATTTTCTTTGCCTCCTGCACAGGTGTTTTTGGTAGAAGCTCCTGTCCACGTTTATTAAGATCATGGTAGTTCCCGACTGTAAAATGTTAATAGTATTAAGAAAGGAAAATTAAAAACAACTAAAAATGAAATTAATAGAAATAAAACCTTACGAGCTCTTTTCCTGTTTCTATCCCATCTTGACTCCTCCTCACCCTGGCTTTGGAAAAAAGCCGTTGCTATTAATGTAAGAACTAGTATCTTTTTTGCAACCATTTTGTATGGAATTATAGTGAATTTCGTGAATTTAGTTGTGCAGTCTTGAGTTCAGCTTTATGACTGATTTATATTTACGCTGCTGGGTAGTACATTTGTATGTTCATTAAAAATGTTTTACGTTCTTATCTACAGTTTTACAGTTTTCCAACCGATGGTTATTTTGTATTATTGTTCCACGATTTCTACAATCCACAGAAAAAATTTTATGTCTTAAGTGCAACAAACTCTTTTACGAGAGCCCATTGTGAGCATCCATAAGATAGGTTCAGATTACACTACGAAAGAATACCGAATGTTTTAATGTCAGCAATAATCGATTATCATATAAATGACAAAGGGATGACTCAATTGATAAAAAATTCTTGGTTCTCCTTCCTTCAACTTAATAACAGTTTGATCTAAGGTGACTCATGAAACTAGTGAGCTCATTGACATTATGATATCTATGTTCGTCCTTCTGTGAACTTTGTTCGCAATCTTTGTTTTGTTCGTTTATCTTAAATTTATGGAAAAGAGTAAAATAAAAAAAAATACAGGAAAAAATTCCAAACCGGTGAAAAGGTATACTAATGCCCGATGCAAAGTATAAAATAAATTATTTTAGCTCCCGTCCTTTTTAGCCGCATTTGATATATTAGTACTTAGTCAGCATAGTCAGCAATCATTAGCATGTTACCTATTAAAATTAGGAAATGCGCACTCTCGTTTTTACAACATTTTTATCCTCAATTAACCCAGAGAATAGCTTATGAAGGGCCTACATGAAATCGGGGAATTTCTGGGGATATTTAAATACTATAATAACTGGCACTTCTGGTGAAAGTATGAAAATGTTTTGGTGTCACATAATCATTTTTCTCCTGGCGGTGGGCAACTACTGGAACAGTTTAAGTAGTGATTTTGTTCACGATGATATTGTGGCTATTGTGCGAAACCCGGACGTTAACCTGAAAACAACTTATCAATCTTCTCAAAGTGAAAGTGGCGATTGGCCGTCTTTATGGAAGAATGATTACTGGGGAACGCCAATGTCTAGTCCACATTCACATAAGAGCTACAGACCACTAACCGTGTTAACATTCAGGTGAGAAAATACCTTCACGTGTATCAGATTACCCATATTTTTATAAAAACAGGATATGTGTAGAAAATTCAATATACCACATTTTTATACAATGACAATTGTAGTTCGGCTTTAGTTTTAGCAACTCAATAATTACATGTGACACTTATCTTAACTTGGAATTTCCAGTTATTACAATATTGATTATATACGTTTGACGCACTGACTGTCACTTGATACTCTTTGCTTTTACACAACCTTTCATTATGGAACAAAAATGATAGGAATAAACAGAGCAAAAGCGACATAATATCTTCATTAAGCAAAGAAGTTGCGTGACTTTCTTATCACGAGAAAACAAGTTCTCATAAAATATGAATTGAAAACCTGAAATGTGACGCATGTTACGGTCAATCAATCGTCTGTTTGTATTCATCATATAACTAATATATTGATTTCCTTGCTTTCTCTTTACATTTAGATTGAATTATTGGATGTGCGGAGAAACACTTTGCCCAGAGCTTTTTCATGGAACAAACGTGCTTATTCACGGTTTGGTTTCTACTTTGATGTTATACCTTTGCCGACGTGTTCTACGATTGAAGTTGACAACAAGTTTATTAGCAAGTGCGAATTTTGCTATTCACCCAATTCACACTGAAGCTGTTGCTGGTATCACTGGTCGAGCTGATGCATTGGCTTGTTTGTTAATGCTATTGTCATTCTTGTTATACCATAAAAGTTTGCACTGCAAAAACCAATCTGAAAGTTTACAATCTTCGACAATCCATGACGCAAATCACAATGAATACAAGAAGATGTCTCATTGTAATATGAAGTTTGAGTTAGAAAACTTACACATGCAGAACTTGAGTGAAAGTGAAATCAATCTTAAGAAAAATACTGATTCCCATTGTGAGTCAAGTTCAAGTTCAGCAAAAACTTTTATACTGCTTTTTATTTCCGGTTTGGTTGGATGCCTAGCCATGCTAGCAAAAGAAACTGGTATAACAATTCTTGGTATTAACTTGCTATACGACGTACACATCGAGTTCAGAAAGACTGCGAAGAAAAACAGAAGGGATCTTAGTTGCTGTATGGAATACAGAGCTAGCAAAAGTGAAAATTTTCTGCAGAGGATTTTCAAAACTTTACAAAGATCAAAGCCCAAACAACGAATAACATTCATAGTTTTCCTTGTAAGTATCATAAAAAATATTTTACTGCTTGACAGTTGTAAACTCACAAAATGAAATTCTGTAATTCTGATTTTTTAAAAATAGATTTTGACCAGCCTGACATTTCGTATTTATTTAATGAATGGCTCATTTCCTCATTTTGGTCGACAAGACAACCCTGCAGCTTACTCTGATTCAGTACTAACCCGACTACTAACATTCCTGTACCTGCCAGTGTTCAATACATGGCTCATACTTAATCCATCAAATCTAAGTTACGACTGGCAAATGGGATCAATTTCCTTAGTTGACAATTTACTCGAGTATAGAAACATTTCCACATTTACATTTTATATAAGTTTGATTTCCCTTGCAAAATGGACTTTTAAGACTGATATAAAAACAGGAAAAGCGTTAAGTGTTAGTCTGCTTTTTATTGTGCTTCCATTTCTACCGGCGTCTAATCTCTTCTTTCATGTGGGATTTGTGGTGGCTGAGCGCGTGCTTTACACGCCCAGCTTGGGATTTTGCATTCTCGTGGCTTTTTGTGCGGAAAGATTGTGGGATACCTTAAACTGTTGCAAACTTGTGAAAGTGTTAAGTGTTTTAGTTCTTCTTTTACCACTAGGAATTCGAACATGGAATAGAAACTTTGTTTGGAAATCAAGAGAAACCTTGTTTACCTCCGACATACGGGATAACCCACAAAATGCCAAGATGCATTATAATTATGCCAACTTACAAAAAGACTTAGGAAATGTGGAGAAAGCAATTGAACACTACAGCATTGCTATCAGGTAATAAAATGCACAAATTATGAAAATGGTTTTAATTCAATTTTGATATATGTAAGTGGTTGGTATTGTTTTAGACTTTGGCCTGAATACGCTAGTGCTCATAACAACCTCGGAACTTTATTGATGAATAATCCCGTTGTAGCCGAGCATCAATTTTTAAGGGCTATCAACATATCAGATGGAGCACACGCAGGAGCTTATTTCAATCTGGGTGTTTTATACATGTAAATGCAAGAGAGATACCTTCAATAATATTACATTTGCATAGGTGCTAAACTTAGTATTTTTGCTTTGTCTTAGGAGGCAAGAAAATTTTTTAAAGGCGGCGTCCCACTTCAACAAGTCCTTGAAAATTGATCCTGCAAACTATCAGGCATATCAATATTTTAATTTGTGCATTAGCAAACAAATCAGCCAAACTTCAACTCAGCAAGATGAAACACTTAACGTAAAACATGAGCATGGGGGATCACAAAGCAAGACAAAATTTGGACAAGAAAACATTGTTACAACTTTGAAAGCAGTAAAGAAAAAAGGTGAAGCTTTGAGAAATCACACACTCACACCACAGCCACTATTTCCTAATGAGGAATTTTCAGCAACGTTTTTCAAACATATTTGCATCTGGAAATTGGAGAATGTTTTCTAAATACTTTTAGTGTTAGAGTTTTTCTGTGTCAAGCAAATATGTTATATGGCTTGCATACATCCTTTGTTTCTAAAAAAAATAAATGCACGAAATTTAGATTTAAACAATTTGTGTGAAATTTTAAGCAATAAATTCAAAGTTTTATTGGCAACTTTAAAATGCTCGCAATGTCTTTTCACCGTTTCTGTACTTTCTGAATATCATTTTTGACCACCATTTTAAAGGATACCAAGTAAGCAGGAACAAGTGGAAAACTTTTTGTGAATAAAGCAACGTCATAGTACAAATGAAGACAATTTTATTAGTGTATAATTTCATTACTTGAAGGAGAAAGCACTGAGGCAAAACGCATAAATTACCTGTGGTGAAAACACAAGTTGGCAGATAAACGTACCTTTATTTCATGGCTGTGTAGTTTAAGTAATTTGTACAAACTGCTACAGAATTATCATTTCTCAAGGTCACGCATATAAAGTTAAACCTAGTGTGCACTATATTAAAAATCTACTTAACTAAAAAGGACACCAAGTGGGCTGGGTTTTATCTGAAACAAGGATTATACACCTTCCTTAAGTATATAAAAATCGCACAGTTTTGAATGCTGCACCTAAATTGAACTCTTTTCAGTTGACATTTTCCTTACAACTGCGATTACCACAGATTACAATATATTCTTTACTTTCTCTAATGACAACAAAGAAATAGTTGGTGTAATTCCGTTATATATAGCACACAAGTGTTTACAAATGTTAACTATAAAACTATACCGCGAATCCTAGGCTACTAATTTCACGGTTTGCAGGCACAAGCAATTTATTATACATAAAGAAATGCAAAATATTTTGATTGAATTAACTTTGTTCATTCTGTGAGAAATGCCGATATTATAATCCCATCTTGCAGATTTTATCAGGGAACAATCCACCATTGAATTGTATCGCTATAGAGAGTCGCCTCTGCTAAACTCATTCGTGCATATTTTAGAAAATAATTTTGTTTTCGCTTTCTAATTAAAAGCTATCCAGGTGAAAGTGGAAGGTGAAACTACACGAAGTGAAAGTGAGTCAACAACGAATTGCTTTAAACTCTGACCAAATAGATTAACCATAGCATTTCCATACACTTTTTACCATCGTCATTTTTTTCAATTGCCTTAAATCCCTCACTTATCAAACGTTGTGTTTAAAAGTAGCCGGAAATAATTGTCCGGTTTTTTATCTGGTTTTACAACTTTGTAAAAAACAACTTTGCAGTACAACAGGTTTTCAAGCTTGAAAATGTTTTTAATGACGTTTTCTGTAAATTAGTTAAGAAAGTTATGTAGAAATGTTTTCCTTACTGGGTCCAACACCAATAAAACGTATGTTTGATTACGTTTCCATAGTCTCTGTAGAATAATTACTTTATCATTACTGCTGCTGGATTGTCCATTAAAGTAGAAATGGTTTGGTTTATACACTAGTTTTATGTTTTGTGAAACTTGATGGTGTTTGTAGGTCCATCAAAACCTTTTTCAGTTTATAATATTTGGTTTACTGGAGGATTAAGATGTAACTCAGTTTTAGGACTTTTTTATGAGTGGGATTACGATGTATTTTTCAGACACGTTGGTATATATTCTGACTAGTAGATAGAGTAGAGTTTCTGTAGCTGTAGGCTTTCTAATAGTAGCTTTGGTAACACGTCAGGCCAGACGGCTTCTTCATTCAGAAAAAGTTTCGTTGTGAAAGAAAACTTATTCCCTGAGCCAAGCATAGTGAGTAGAGTTCAGAATCGGGGCAACGTGATGCACACGCAAATTTTTTTTAAGCCAGCATAAAACAATCTTTATCAGCTATTCTTTAAAAAAGTAGGATAAACGTTACACAGTGCATGTTTTTGCTTTTAGGGCATTGTAAGTTTTTATGCAACAAAATTGCCTTCCGCTGACAAATACGCTCAAATATTGCTTTTCTTTCTTTAAAACTGATTGTTGCAATGTTGGAATTACGCAACAGCTACAAGGGTAAATTACTAAATATAACCGTCTAAATTCCTCCGGACAAATAATAAAATGGGTAGTTTCTTTCAAAACAGGTACACTGGTTATATAAGATATAAGCGTCTTGCGTAAATTTTTTTCTAAATTCTCAAGTTTTTTTCCGCCGCATATTCTTAAAAATACATTGCAACAAACAAAATTCCAGCAAACTGTATATAAAAACAAAAGATCAAAGTATGCAATGTGGGTTAAATATTTTAATTTGCTTTATGTTTTAGAGCACCACAAGGTGAACGACTGCTCTAAACTCTATCTGACGTTGTATTCACTGTTCTTCTGTAGTGCTTCTTTTTCTGCCTTTTGCTAAAAAATAATTCATTTTTAACAGAACAAGATGAAGTTTCGGACGAACTCTGACACTCACATACAAAATCAACCATGCATACCAAATAAAAATATTGCTTAGTTCAGCATTCCTGTTCTTTCAGGTTTCTACTTACTATTCTTGTATGACACAGCAGAAATGGTTGACCGAATGTCTAACGTGTTAGATCTAGCTGCTAAATTGAATCATTTTATCAATATCAAGCCTACAGGAGCTCCTTTCCTTACACGAATTACTTTTCCAAAAGTACCACTGAGAAGGTTTCAGTGCAAACCTTTAAAAACAGCCTGTTATAGCTGAACGTGATTTGGTCTTTTATTTTATGGCAACTTCCATCTTATCCAACCCAAACCAAACTAGACTCAACCCAAAAGACCCATCTTTTTGAAAAATTAAAATCATTTTACTTAAAATGACTACGTACAAAACCCACTACGTTAGATTGTTTGCTAAATTTTCAATGCTTATAAATTTTGTAGTGGATTAAATGGAATGGTCAGCTGGGGTAACTTTGGTTAGAAAGATAGATATACTCTTGACAAATCGCCCTGCTTTTCTAACATTTGCAGAACGACTAACCGATACATAAAAGCACAAGCCGTGAAATGAAGATGAACCTAAAATGTCAGTGAAAACGATAAAAGCAAATTACAGAAACCCCTATAATTATAGAAGCTGATGACCATTTAAAAACACTATGAAACAAGTAATTAGTAGATCTCCAACCAAAAAAACAGACTGATTAAAAGTTAATAACTGTAAGAAAAGTCTTTTTCATGTAAGTTTACCCTTACATCAATTTCTGCCAGTTGTACAAAAGCACCGTTGGATTCTCATTTCCAAGCAACTTCAGTATATTTGCTCTGTAGAAAAGCAAGCAATTAAACGCTCTATTTAGGTCTGGTACAATTGCCGGGATTTTCCGCCAGACTGTGTTTTTGTTTTGTATCCGGGCAAAATATACTCGGTGTAGCCAATCCTAAACGGCTGCCGCTACTTAAAACTTTATTAAGATTGGAGAAACGCAGTATAGTTGACAACTTGCTGTTGGAGTTAATTAAAATGCAACAAGCGGAAGCAAACTTAGCTTGGCATTGCTCCGCTAAAAATTATGGGACACAAGCGTACCTCTCGTCAAGTTTTTCATAGACAAACACATTATTTACACACCTTTAGAAGCATGAAATGCATAGCTTCCTATCATTAAATTGCGCACAATTAAAATAACCTGAACAAATATGTAATACACGCGCGTGTACGCCCATCTAGAAGAAATCATTGAAGCTGAAAACAAAAATAGAATTTCCGTGTTTGCGAATAACAAATATTTTGGTTTAGCTAATGGTAAGTTATTTTTTTTTCATAATACATTATTTTATATTACATGTTATATAGCTTGCTTCAAATTACTGTTTGGAAGCAATTATTTCTATAATTTAAAATATATTAGTGGCAGACAAATCGGACAATAAGTCAAGCAGTATAACAAATGAATATGGCAACACATTTAGTGTATTTTTGCACAAATTTTATAGCTTTTGGAAAGCAACTATTCCTCCTGGAATACCAAAATAATACCAACTAAACAGATATCGAAATAGTATAAAGAACAACACAATCAGCCACTTTATTTTTTTCTCGCTCTTTCTTCTTAGGCTCAGGCTTTCAGTATTACTGAAATCACTCCTTACTTTCCATTTTTTCTCGTATTGCTTGCCGCTTGCTACACTGCAATTCTAGGAAATCTCCATAAAGTGTAATAGGATTCCATTGGGACCAAACCGCCGCTTCAAGCCATAAATAATGAAACAAGCAGAGAAACGGTTTTGTCGATTTTCATTCTTGTTTAGCAACACATGATGAGTCAACGTAGGGTTTCAATGGATCTGCATTGATGCTAGACTTATTGAAAACTATATTATATAGAAATTTTAATCAGTGTCAGTTTTATTCAGTAGATTTGTATACAAAATAGCTAATCAAAATCAAACTAGAAAAACCGATTGATTAGTACCAATACAGGCTCTGATTATCCAGCCAAACGGAGCGACTTTCCTGAAATTGAATTTGCAGCAAAAAGGCCAAATGATTTTTGATTATATGTGCATTGGGGTTTCTAAATTTATTTCATAGAAACGGGTTTTAAAGTACCAGTCAGTGTTTTATATTCAACTCTGAATTCGAATAAGTCTCCTTATGGGAAAAATACGCTGCAATACTTAACACAACATTGCCTACAGCTTTTTCTACCCACATCATTTATATAAATCGTGTGCACTTGTTCTCATTAACTGACAATTTTACACATTGTAAAACAAAATTATTTAGTTGCACCCTAATTTTTTTCTACTTATTCGTGAACATACAAGCCATTAGGAAAAACCTTACTCGGACCAATGACTTTTTGAGGGATTTACTAGCCCCCGTGGTACTAATTTGCTCATCCACCCCAACTTTGCTTAATGCCTCCAACTTCCTGAGCTTCCTGCTCTGTGTTCCTGAAGCACTAATTACTGTTCTTTTTTGTAGTTGCAGGATATCATTAGTAACTGGTCAACACTTTGAGCAAGGAAGTTTTTCGTATTACGGATATTCTTTTAGATTTCTGTAGCATTTACGTATACTTCGATGAAATGATTACAATAATGTCTACTGAGTTCTACAGTGCTGTAATTAAATCTACGAGAAAGCAACCCCCTTTGCTACTGACGCCTGAAGTGTAAATCATTTTATGCAGCATCCTTAATCTTCTTTTTCACACAAAGACCAATAGCGTATTATAAAACGCATCCACCAACCTTAGTAATACAGGAAAGCATTTGTTTGCTGAAATAATAGTATTGAATACTCGTCTTTAAATACTATTGCAAAATAATTTACAGCAAGTGTTGCCAAATTACAAAGCGCAAACAAACTTCTTTCTGTTGCATGTTTTAATGTGATAACCTAGAGTCTATTATAATGTTTCCTCTAACATGACGTCACGTTTTTGGTTATGAACAAAGTTTTGTATTGCTGCAATTGTATAAAGCCGCAAAACTGCAGAATAGAGAATGCACCTTTCTTTGATTGCGTTTGTAAAGAAATATTGACTGAATTGATGCTTCTTCGGAAAATTAGTAAACAGGTTGCTATTTTATTTCATTTTAGAAGCGCACAGTTTTATGCTGCCTTACATATTGTGCCTTATAGCACGTAGCACGTGCATGTAGTAATTTTGATGCTACACTTCCGGTATATTCGTGTAACTTTCTTATATCTTAGAAATAAAAATTAGAATTACAAGCACATTCTTTTTGTTAATTGCAAAGTTGTTCTATCCGTTAGATACTGAAGGCCAATAGCGGAGTTTTGTAGACTCTAATGACATATAAAAAAGCTTCTTGATTGCAATCAGTATGATTGTTTACTAAACCTGGATTTTGTTAGTAATTAGTTCCAGCTGACGTTGTTTGTTTTTCGGCAAAGATGAATCATAAAACCTAATTACTACAATGGTGCAGCAAACTGATTGTTGTTGCTGGCTATTTCTCAGATAAGCATTTGCCTATAACAAATTCTTTTGTATTATATATTTATGTAGAATTTTCACAAAAAAATACTCTGAATTTTTATGAATGAAACTCGAATGAAACATTTTTTCATACAATTCTATTAAAATATGAAACAGGCTCAACGTCTTATAATTTTGGCCTCCTCACTTCTTAACCGTTGCCCGTAGGCAAACAGAATGCCAGCACTATAAAATTCAATCAAGTATTTCTTCAGGTTTCACTCGAAAATTAAATTTGTACGGATGATCTCTACACGACGAACGTGATCCACATATTTTTGCAACAAAAAGGTTTTTGAAAGATTAACTAAACACATTCCCCGCCCTGGGGCTAGGTAAAAATACTTTTTGAATCCTACTATCCGCATGGGGTAGTCTTTCTCGCAAGCTGCCTTTTTATTACGGAGTAGCTCATGTCAAATTTACGCAGAAGAATAAATTCGTGATTTCAGAAACACAGGTAAGCGGATGTTCTAAAAATACAGCAGCGAGAGCTGTTTATACAGTATCGTATCTCTCCCAAATTGAGTAATTTTCTGATACTCTTTGTTTATGTAAGATTCCGCTTTTCAGCAGCGACTTGCTTATGGATATTTTATGGAAAAGCTTGTAGTAAATCCGTGAACAGCAGGTAAACTCAAGTATGGACAAAAACACAGGTCGAAAACTAAACAGTATTGTACCGGTACAAAATCCGCGTTGTTTGTTTGTTCATCTAAGTAAATGTTTATAAGGTGTCAACCAAATTTTAATTTATGATAATTCTTGCGTCCTTGATCTTCAAAGGGTTCTCAAGTTCACCATGCTTTTTAACAAGCTAACCTGCAGAGTTTGTTTTTAAATTGGTGATTTAAAGCTAGGAATTCACATTTTGATGGTTACCGGTATGAAAAATACAGCAGTTTGTGTATGTAATGGTAACTCATTCAAACTAGCATCATTTTTGTTTTGCTTTGGATTCTTTGCAGCGCACAAAACGAGAAAAATCATACTGGCTCTAGACTACCAATATTTATGGATAGTAAAATTCTGATTTTTTTTTTTTGGAAAAACCTCAGTTGAAACAGATACAATTGAGTCCGCCATAGAAAAATGAAATCTGTTTGCAGACGTTTTATAAATAAAACGTCAATTTTATTTATCAACCGAATACACTGACGCAAAGCATTTTTGATTTATTCATTCACCTTTTGATGCAAGACAGATCAGTTTTGTATTTGCAACCTCAAACTTTTCCTGGCACCGTTCAGCATGTTTTGACGGATTGTTTGATGATAGTTTAAAACGTGAGAAAATTAGCAATGCTAAAAACTAAAAACCTGTTTTTTTTGTGTCAGGAGATAATATGACAGAACATTTGTGATACATATTTTTTACATGTTTCTGGTGATTAGATATCGATAACTACATTCACTTGCTTTGTTTGTTGTTTATAGTAACATTTCGTGCTAAATACATGTTGTAATGCGCACAATTCCGCTGAACCGTCTTAATGAATAATACCTAAATTCATTGAAATCTGTATCAAAACCTAACTGAATATACTCAGCCGTTTCGTGTTGATTCATGCAATGCAAAACTAAATGAAAATATGAGGCGGCTGGGATAAATGATGTAATACTGTTCCAGTATATATGGGTTCAAGGCGGTATTGACATCCCAACGGAATTCCACAATACTGTAAATCTAAAGCTACACAATGAAATGGTAAAAGAATAAATCCAAAGTGGCAGAAACATGATATTTATAGCACTGGCTGAGTTGGTGCTACAGAGAAAGCGTAAAGCTCAGAATAGAGTGAGTAGAATCAAAGTGGTTCCCAGTGGTTTTCTCCTTCAGCTTCAGTCCCTATTTTGCTACCAACTCTGCAGGGTGGTAACACTCGGAAAGTTATTTTGCTGGTTGGCTGCTTGTTTGCGTTCATGAGCTGGGGAAACCTGAAGCACGGCTGAAACAATATTTAGCACTTTTGCAAAACAGAAATGGTACAGGGGTTGCATACTGTATATAAACGGGTAAAGCGCACATTGTCAAAAGAAAGATGTTTCTGGCTGTTTTTGGTATTTTGTAACTTCTTTTTTTAACCGTATTCTTGATTTCTGGTGAGCACGCTAGTGTCATTTCATATTCACTGTTCCAAGAAATAAAATCCATATAGTGGCAGGTGTCACTGTCAGTCATGTCTATATTTGATTTGGTCAGTTTGGTAGTTTAGTTTGATTGCAACAAGCACAAATAGGACAACTTGTAGTAATATTAGTATTCCGCTAAAATTTCTTTTGCCAGGATGAAAAATATAAGCAAAACTATTCAAGTTTACGTAGAAATTTGAACCTGCTGACTAAAACATTGAGTTTTCTAGTGTTTACCAAATGTATTAAAGCATAAACATAAATCTAAAGTTATAATTCTGCATCGCTCTTTCAAATCTTTTAATCAACCGGAAAAGTTAATTAGTGTATAGTTTCATTACCTGTCACAAAGGATTGTCCCGAAACGCATAAATTACCTGTGGCGTAAGCGTATGGTAAAGCTAGATGTGAAAGCAAAATGTTGGCAGCTAGATGTTTCTTAATTTTACGGTTATGTAAATCAGGTAATTTATACAAGCTGCCATGCAATTATCATTTCTCAAATTACATTTGGAATATGCTAAACTTAGCAAAAGAGTACTGACAAAACTACGTAAAATCTTTCACTGGAAACGCCTTTCTTTTTACTTACCAACAAGTATTGCTGTTTAGCCAGCTGAAGTTTTATTGGAAAATTACTTGTATATCTTATAAATGAAAGAACCCGAATTTTATAAAGCATTTAAGGAGTGCCCCAGAATTTGCAGCATATTGTCTCTTTTTCTTACGCAGTGTCAAAATCTTTTCCTAGAATGCTTTACTTAGTTTCTTTAGCAGAAGAGTCGCGAGCCAAGCCTGAATCCGCTCGCGTCTCTTTTTATCTCTTTTTATGCCAATCAGGCATAGAACTATGCAAATTGTTTTGGCTGAATAAATAATACTTTGGACAACAAACCAAATAGAAGTAAATTCTCTTAACATTTCTGTGTTTCTTGAGTGCAGTGATTGTATACATGCAACAAAATAACTTTCCAACTCATAAAATCCATCCTCAAAATATACTCGTTTTTCGGGAAATGTTCGTTACCCTGTGTCGCACAACTCTTATCACAGCCTCTTTCAGTTGACATTCCGCAGCTTGAAAGTCTTCTATTACACTAGATTTCAATTGAGATAATGAAAATCAATTCACACATTCCTTTACTATACAAAGTGCCTGAGGTTACGGTTCAGTGACCCAAAGTGCGTTTGGCGTTGATTTATACATCTCATTCTGGAACTTACTTCCTTATCTTAAAACGTTTGTTTAGTGTATGCCCAAGACACATATTGCTTTCACCAAAGCTAAGTCAACCTTTTACCAACGATGCTTTTTGAACTGAGGCTCAATGCTTATGAGATGTACTCTGTGTGTCGGCGTGAAAATGGAACTGTTCCAAAACAAAGAGACACGAGAAAGTCATTCGATACTTTTCCAATGACAGGTGAATAGTAAACAAGAAAGATGAAGCGGAAGCATACTATTGATTGAGTATTGTCTCACATTGTTTTGTAGTGCCTCATTTTTTAAAGTTTGACTTAAAATATTTCTCAAACAGGTGTTGTTTTCCCTGGGTTACGCAACAAGCGTAAAGCAGATAACAGTAAGGAGTAACGCATTTTCGTACTTTTGGATTTTTGTAATTATTTTGGAAAGTTTTTCCGAGGTGTGTTCTTTATTGCATAAACAAATTGTAAATATTTCAGCCTTGTTGGTGTGAAATTCCAACGGTGAAATTCTTTATAGTCTTCGTAGAGCACTTATTGATTTGTGAACAATTGCAGTATCTTCCATCGTTTGGTAGATGGTTTTAAGGTCTATTAGAGATTGCTATGGAATAGCATGCTACAACAAAACCAAAGAGGGGGAAATCAAGCAAAAGCGGAGCCTCTTTGTCCACTACGTCCAAACAATACAGGTATTTTAGGGTAAACAAGTAGTAGTATAGTATAGGTTACACACAAAGATATAATTTGTGTATTGGGGCATTGTAGAATTTGATGCTTCTATCCGATAAGCATACTCGTATTTGCAAAATAAACTGTAAGTCTTTTCACGCATTTTGCTTAGTGCTTTGTTCTTTAGTGAGCAAAGCAAACAGGTTTTATGTTCAGAAAACATGCAAAGTTTCTAGACACCTAAAATGGCTATGTGTGTCTTTCCGTAATTACAAAAACGACACCAGGAATCAATATCATTCTCGGCAAAAGGAGCATTTGCCGGTATACGTGGAGTGTTACCTATGTCGGCTATGTCCCTTACTTTCTTCAGAAATGTCAGTTCGCTTGATTATTAGTTTCTGGGAAAAAACAAAGTAACGTTTCTCTTGTCACCTACATTATCGCCCAATCTGCATTTTAATTAGTGCATATGTTTGCCAAAATAATAGCATTAAAGATATATTTTCCAGGAAATGTTGGTGTGTATGGAAATCTAGATAAAACTTCAGTTACATATTTTCGGAAAAAATTGCTAGAAGAAATGCTAGCATTGTAAAAACCAACCACTAGAAAAATGCATGCTGCATACTTGATGAACTGAGAACTAAATAACGTGAGTCACTGCCATGTAGTTCAGTATGGTCCCAGAAAATATATTCCTAGCGTTTTTATATGACTCATTTTAATCCTGTTTCGTTTTCGCATTATGTTTTCAGACACAATAAGTCAGATGACTTAAGCTATATAAATGGCTAAATAGGCTTCATGATTTTTCTTTTATGTTGCTTAACAAAAGTAGGTAATGCATTTTTAATTCCAGTTTTATAAAATCCCAAAAGAAACATGCAAGTATTCTTTGTTGCTCCATATTGTGATATAACAAATGTGATTTCAAAAGTTCCACTTGGCAAACAATAAAAGAATAACACAAATTCACAAATGCTGTGTCAGAGAAAGTAACACCCAGTATTAATATTTGAATATTTATTACTATATATTTGAACTATCCATTTTTCCTTAACTAAAAACTATGCTACAACTTGTGCACTACTCGTTTTCTGAAATGATATTTACTTATTCAGCATATTGAGATTTTTTCAGAAATAGGAAGTTGCCATAGGCCATGAATACTGCAACTGGATTTTTGTTTTGGTACTTTTTATTCCACAGGTATGCCCGTCATTTCCCATTTCATTTCGCATGAATCAGCAAAAACCCGATATTGTGTGTCGGAGGTAGCAAGGCGGGTTGAAAAATTAAATCATTTAAGGATCAGGTTTAGTATCTTTCCTACTCTGAAATACGATTCAGCAGTGTTTTCCTGAATGAAGAGAATACGTCAGACGTGATTCACATTTTTTATCCCAGTAGATTTTCTAAAGGATTAAGTAACCACAAAACCAATGCTGATATAAAAACAGTGTTTCGTTTTTTTGGTGGTCTGGAACTGAAAATCGGAATGCATGTAACCCAGGATGATTGAGCTTGTTACATAAGCCGCTTTCTATTTTCTCGTCAAAACTTTAGCAGTTTACGAGTTGGTACACTACATCAGCGGTACACTACAGAGCTCTTGGCGCTAAACACAAAACGGATTTGTAGAAAGGCACATTCTAAAGGTAGTTATCAAAGGATATTCCAACGTAACACAATTGGTAATCTAACAGAATCAAAATTTTAAATTTTTTCAGTATTGATTCGTAGCTTAAATTCATACGAAATGCACCAACAATGCCTTCTCTCAGTAATTTACTGATCAACGTAACATTTAAGCATTGTCGTTTGTTGCACGTACTCTGGTATAAAACAAGTAACCACAAAAGCAATAAAGCATTCTGAATTTTTGCAAGCTAGTGTATTTCAAATAACTTGTCTGATTTTACCGCATTAAGTGTTTGTTATTGATCAACCAAGCAGGTATCATATATGATAATACGCTGTTAATTTGACAACGCAAGTGTCATTTTTCCAAGCAAAAATGCACTTTAATTGAAAGTTTCATCTCAGAAGCAAGTTTTTGGTACATTCAAAAAACTCCAATAAGCCAAGTTCACCATTGCACTGAATATTGTATTCCATATTGTGCAAACTGTCTCCAACTTGACAGCACGTGATACTTGGAAGCATGATACACGGACCAATGACTTTTTGAGTGATTTACAAGGCCCAAGGTGCCAATTTGCTCATTCACCCCAACTTTAATTAATGGCTTTAGCGTACCCAACTTCCTGTTCCTCATCCCCGAAGCACTAATTACTGTTCTTGTTCTTTTTATCTATAGGACATCATTAGTAGATTTAGTGGTTCGTATGAACAAAAAGTGTTTCCTGTTCTGGAAACGTATTTGTACAACATATTTGGTAATATGATATTCTATGTCTTAGTGCTCACAGAAGCAAGACATTTTTGACAGAATAACCAAATAAATCGTATAAAATACGAAGTTGTACTGGATTGATATATTTTTCACAGAATGCCTGCCAAAAATATACTTAGAATTTGTGTAAAATACTCTCGAGTCTAACTTAAAAACCTGTCTTGGGGAATTTTATTTTGTGCTGGACTCTCCTTTCTTGTCTTTTTCAGATGTCATGTAGAAACCATAAAAAGCAAATAATCTATTTTCCCCACTGCGAGTTTCTGTGAGCGTCTCACTGATATCTGTAGTAATCGTTGGTGTCCATTTATAAATTTTTTGCAAAGCTACCAATGCAACTTTACCTCACGTATCGGTCAACTAGACAAACAATACATTACTTTCGCTGTAATAGTAATTATAATTTAAAGACACTGATGTTGATTTAAATGTATGTTGTTTAGAATTTTTACTGGAACTCTCACAATATAAACATTCAATAAGTAAAACTTGATTCAGATTGATCTTCAACGTCTAGGTTTATAGCTTACTTGGCATTCTAATTCTACTACAGTTCTAAAACATTTTGCTTTTCAAGCTTTTATCGTGAATGCAGAGTTAACATTAATTGAAAATACAAAGGACGATATGCATAACTGGCCATTTTTGGCCCCCAAAATAAAAATCGAGTTTTTGCTATAGAATCATGAAACAAGCAAAAAGATTCATTTCAGTCAAAGTTTTACGTCGATCTGATCGATATTTCAAAAGTTATGAAGTTTTGAAAATGACGTGTTTGGTGACCTGACGCCAGCAAAAGGCCAGCAATTAGATGTACTTAAGTGGATATAACTTTTACACTACAGACACATGCTCAAAGGTTTAGGGGTCAGTCGAGAGACTACAAATCAGCAATCATCATCCACATTTACCTTTGGCAAAATGCTGTTCATTCTATGATTTATGAGTAACCCATCAAGCATGGGTACCGAAAAAATGCAGCTGTAAACACTAAAAATCAGTTTGCACCTAAATGGTTGGAGACACTGACCAGCAAGGTACATCAAAATGTTGCACTAAAATAGGGCTATTTGAAACCTTGTACCGCGGACGAAACTCTTTAGGAGTTAGGAGAACGGTCACGTTTTACTGAAAAAGTATGCCAAAATTACACAGAAACATCCATATTTTTAAAAGTACATACGCTTTCGTCCGCGGTACAAAGTTTCTGATAGCCCTACTTTAGTGCAACATTTTTATGTATGTTACTGGCCTGTGGCTAGTACTGTTTAGGTGCAAACCGATTTTTAGTGCACGCAGTTGGCTTTTTTCGGGACCCACGCATATTGCGTCCATCATAGATGATTGAAAGAACTGCATTTTTACAGAAATAAATGTTTATTATCATTGGTGGTTTTCAGTCTCTCGAATGACCCCTTAACCTTTGTGGCCAAGCTCATAGTCCCAAAGTTATGTCCACTTAAGTAAATCCAGTTGCTGATCCTTCGCTGGTGTCAGGTCACAAAACACGTCATTTTCAAAACGTCATAACTTTTGAAATATTGATCAGATCAACGTAAAACTTTGACTAGAATGAATCATTTTGTATGTTTTATGATTCTAGAGCAAAAACTCGATTTTTATTTTGGGGGCCAAAAATGGCCAGTTATGCATGTCGTCCTTTATATTTCTACGAAAAAGCATATAATCAATTGAAAATAAAAGAACAATAGGCAATAACTATTATCTTTATAGGCTTTATTTTACCCAACTTCCTTCCCTCCATCCCCGAAGCACTAATTACTGTTTTTCTTATTTGTATTTGCAGGACATCATTAGTAAACTTAGTGATTCGTATGAACAACAAAGTTTTTCTTGTTCTGTCATTTTATTTGCTCAACATTTTTAACTATGTTGTATTTTGTCTCAGCGGGCACGGTTGTAAGACATTTAATTATTTTGGACTCTACTACACTTCCAAACCGTTTTGCGTTTTAAGCTTTTGTCATTTTTAAAAAGTCAAAATTAATTCACAATAAACATCTTAATTCTATGAAAAAGCATTTTATAATCAATTGAAAATAAAAGGACAATACGCAATAAAACTTTACTTTGGATGCTAGCCAAAAAAAATCCACAGCAGTATAAAAGCAGTGTCACACTGGTCGTTTGTCTGCTGTTCTAATTGTTTCTTAATGAGTTTAGTCGCCATTAGTTTATTAAATGCTCTTATATATTCATTTATTTATACATAAATACCTATTTGCAATCTTCCTACTCTCATAAAATCTGTACTAGAGAACGTCCTGGTATGAAAGTCATGCGCATTCGTCGAAGCAAAGACAATATTTATGTATCATGTATAAACGATTTTTGAAAAAATTTTACTGCTTTAACTCCAAAAATAATAAGAAAACTTTTCTAAAAACAAAAAACATAATTTTTCAATTCTTTCTAATGCTAATTGACAAAGTAATCTTATCGGATTACTTTGTCTTAGGTTTCGTATCGGATCTTAGGTATCGGATTACTGAGGTTAGGTGACCGTGCAATCAAAAAATTATTTTTATATTGTTCGTGCACATCATTTGTCCCATATGCAGGTTTTTGGGATTTTTCCCTTTGGTTTTATTAACGCAAGGCAGCAGATTTCGATCTTCGCACTGTCAAACTTTTCTGGTGGTTGATATTGCATTGCTCAGCATATTCTGGCAGGTGTTATGATGATCCTTGTACATATGAAACGTGAGAAAGTTATAAATACTTTCAACTGTTTTCCGTTTCCAGTCCATGTGTAATGTGACCAGCAAAACTACAGTATTTCCATTTTCCACATTTACGGTTCTTAGATTTTTAAAAACTGGTTTTGTTTTTACGATACAGGTTTTGGAAAATGAATTAGGGTTGATGTTATTGAGTCAGAAATGAGAAGATGAAGAGAGAAGTGAACATGTAGAGAGTCAAAAGATGTCTGATATTTTATTTTAAGACTCATACACAATCTACATTCATTCAGTCATAGCAATAATAACAACATTATGCGCTATCTGCATTGTTGCTGATAGCGACGGCTCCGTGTGGCAATGTACTTTGTTCGCACATGTGTGTGTAGTATATTATATCTCTACCGTACTATAACGCTACGTATTACTATGTTACAATGTAATATTAATGTAACCGCATGTAGAATATTTAAACGCTATAATATGCGAACTCCCTCTATTACGGCTAACTCATCTTTTATCATGAATACATATTATTTTTATGTCGACCACGTTACAAAAAAAACGAAACGTTACACCTACATTTTACAGAATCTAAACGTTTTTTAATGTCAGGTGAAATTTGGCGGTTGAAAATGCTCATACTTGTTACGTTTACATTACTGTGTATTTTGCTTTTGTATATTTCAAGCTTTTAAGACTCCTTTCCAAACTACAAGCAGCTACTCACGTCAATTCCAGAAGAACTGGGAAGCAAACCAATTTATTCTCAGCTTTCAAACATTGCTAAACGAACTTGTTATTTCCTCAATTAAAGCAAGTATAGATGTAGAAATTTTCTTGAAACTTCTGTACATAATGCGTAATCAGTGACCAGCATGTGTGCTTAAAAGTGGCCACCAGTTTCCATTGTTGACTGAACCGCTACCCTCTATAGACATTACTCTCTGTCAATGTCATTCCATGGTCTTCCATAGATTTCTATATTCCCACTTGTATCGTTGATTACATTTGCCGCAAAAACCATGAAACAACAGGGAGAGACAAAAACACTAAAAGAGAACTTTCATTTAAAATTTATTTGTTTAGGTAGTTCATTGCCTGTGTACCACATTTAAGTAAAACGATTTTAATACTTAATGACTAATAACAGTTCAGCTCTATACTGAAGCTGTGAGTCTCAGTTTGAACAGTCGAGTCTATATTGTTGAGCGAAAGGCCGCCTGGGTATTATCTTTGCCTCTGCACTTTCATCTTTCATTTACTCGAGTATTTGACGATGCTTTAGCTTTTGTCCAATGTTCTTCTTTTGTGGTGTTTTTATCTCCTTGAATTCAACTGTTTTTTTATCGGGAAACTGGAGAAATGGAAATGACGTATGCTTGTTTCAAATAACAATTTTTTAATAATTGTAAAGAATTCCTTAAGTTATAAGATTTGGCGTTTTATATTCATTTGTGGCCGGTGAGATATTGAGTAGAAAATATAGTACACATTATTTTTTGCAATGGTTCAAAGAACTCACTTGCGTTGTCCATAAGTGCAGAACGGAAACTTCATTTGGACATACAATTTTTTCTTTGGAAGTGCATTTTTGTGGTTGAAAAATAAGTATAACCTGTAAAATATTCAATAAAATCTCACATTTGACATTATGTCAATTATCGTAAATGGCACTGTCTAATTTGACACACAGGGTATATGCTGAGTACAACGTATGTTTCTTCTTTTTCAAAAATGCCAGAAAAAGTGCTCGACAAAATGCTATAATTTTACTGTAACTCTGGTTAATTAATTTTAGTACCATGTGCAGCAAATAGCAAGGGTTATTTACTACAATAAGTGGATACACCGTGTCCTAAACGTTTGACCAAACTGCTGCGAGAAATTAATAAATTTATGTAAGAAACAAATGATTAAATTTTGTTAAGTTGAAGTTTTTGAAATCTTTATTTTTATTGAATTAACGGTTGTGCGTTGTTGCGGCACAAAAAAGTTTTGTTTTGTTCAATTATTTCATGACTTGGATAAACACACTTTCATCAAACGCGTAGTACATTGTGCTTGACAAATTTGACGTACCCACGCTTTGACGAGATAATTGAAGCTAGCTTAGAAATCAAGCTTACCGATGCTAGTTTGGAAGCTCATTGAAATTTCTGAACCAGCTAAATCTCTAAACACGTTTTTCATGTCAGCGTTGGCTTATGGTTACTTAATCCATCAGAATCCACTCAGATCTAAAAATGTGTATCACGTTCGGCATATTTTGTTCATCTGAAAAAGATCCGCTGAATCGTATTTCAGTCGGATCTTTAAATGATTCAATTTTTCAACCCGCTCTACCACCTCAGACAGACACCCTCTCAGATTTGTGTTGACTCATGCGAAACCAAATGAAAGGGGGAAATGACGCGCGTATCTAGTAAAGAACGTATCAAAATCTAATTTACTATGCATGGCTTAGGGCAATTTTATATTCTGGGAGAAAATCCGGTATGTTAGCTGAGTAAATTTGATTCCAGGAAAAGGAAAAAATGGGTTTGCAGCACAAAAGTTAACTAAGGCAGGTACTACCAAGATTACTATTTTTTACAGCTCAAGTGCGTATTTCTGGCAACAATGATATATTATTCAAATTAGGAATAATGAGCATCCAATTATTAATACTGGCAGGTATTTTCAGTGACATGTAGACTTGCAGAATATTTGTAGATTTGTTCACCGCAAATGCTTTAGTTGGAAATTTAGAAAATTGGAATTAAAAATGCATTACCTACTTTTGTAGATCAGCATAAATGAAACTTAATTAAGCTTACTTCTCCTTTTGTGTGGGTTCAATGCTTTTCTAAATCTGTGGTTTGCTCACGCTCTAGGAATAGCGAGAAAACGAAAGGGGATTATATAGAGCAATAGAATGCTTGGCAACTCTTTTGGGACCACCCTGGATTACGAGGGAGTGACTCAGGAGATTTTCCTGTTTGTTCGCCATATAAATCCAGTAGGTTTGTTTGCGTTCAACCGAAGCCGTTTCTATTTTTTTTTGAAAATATTCTAATTTTGTTCACTTTTTCCAGATTTGGGAGCTATACGAAACTAAAAGCAAACGGAATATTCACCAAAACTCAAATTATACGATGATGTAACTGACGTGAGAAACTTCACCTTAACTATTTCCCGGAAATTGATAATCAAGTGAACCGGCTTGTCTAAAGGAAACAATAAGTGAATAAGAGTAGGTAACATTCTATGCGTGCCGACAAAATGCTGCTTTCGTAGATAATGATATTGATTCTTGGTAACCTCTTTGTAATTATGGAAATATATCGAAGTACGTATAGTCACATCAGTTGTCTGGAAATTCTTTGCCAATCTAAAAATAGAAACTTAGTGTTTGCGTGTTCTACAGCGATAACGCTTGTTGTTTGCCTTTTGCAGTTCAATTTTATGGAGCAGTATGCAAAATGTTTCGCAGGATAATAAGAAGCTATATGTAGATTTTTTTACAACCGTTGTTCGGATAAAAACTACAAATCTCAGATTGCCCCAACACAAAGACAAGCGTAATAAATTATACGTACACAGAGAAATGTTTCACAACACCAACAATCTTGTCTTGGTCGCAACATGCATGGTGAGTTTGCAGCTTTCGATTCAGCCTCATGTTCCCCTCAGTCCTATGCTCTCATTCCCAGTTTTTCGTTTTCAGTAGGTAGCGTAACCTACTACTCAAAACAAGCCGTTGTAACACCAGTAAAATTTCTAAACTGCGTAAGAATTTTTTTAAACTGCATTGTTTTAGTTTAACGTCATCATGTGATTGTCAACCTGTCATTTGCTAACATTTTCACCAACTCTTGGAATAAAACTGGCTGGTTTCTAAAGATGAACCACGTATATGTATATCTACGCATGTAGTATGTCTAGGTCACTTTGTCGCATGGTGAAAGCAAAATCAACATTAAATTTCTTCTAAATAAACTTAATGATAAGAGATTCTAGCTAAACTCGAGTTCTAGAATGCGTAGCATAAATCAAAGTCAAACGCACTTTGGGTCACTGAACCATAACCTGAAGAAACTAAATGTATAAATTGATTCTCATTATCTCAGTTGAAATCGTACGTACTGACAGGAGCAAAAGTCCGCTGTAACAGCCACTGATAAAAATGGTCTGGTAAAATTGGACACATACTTTAAGAGAACGTGACTAAACATTGTGCAGTACACGTTTGTGCGTAAAAAGAATTTTCTTTAATGTTCTGACTAAGTACGTACTAGGTTAGCCAGTAGGCACAACGTGATTCTATGTAAAATCTAAGGTAAGCGTAAATAATAATTTTACACTAAAAGTTAGCATTGCCTTACATTCATTTTTCAGACGCATCTACCTTTCTTAATACAATTAAAACTTCCAGCAGAAACAAAAGGATTTTCTGCTTAGGTATGCAGATGAGCTAGACACAAATTATATTCCTCAATAATAAAAGCTCTGTTGTGGAATTACAGGACGAAAATCTAAAACACGCTATTTTATTCTTACATTATGCTTAACTTTTAATTCAATTAAATAATTTACATTACAAGTTATTTGAATTGCTTGTGCTTGAAACCCGTGAAATTAAAAACCTGGAGAAGAAACTGCTTGCAGGATATTCCTACCAACAATTATACACACCGGTGAAAGAATTTATTAATCGGCGGACTTGATTTCATTTGCTCTGTGTCGCCGTCAAGTTATTGTTTTCAGCAAAGCTTGTAGTAGAATTTAATGTAATTACACAAATTATTTCTTTCATTTCGTGAAACAAATTTAAATTGTAACTTAACCCATCCAGACCAAATAATTTGATGACACCTTCACCACGACCTTGTAGTTCAAATGAATGTAAGAATATTGCAGCAGTTTTGTTAAAGTAGTGGTAGTTCACGAGAAAACGGGTTTTGGTTGTGCGGTGGCTTTTTTTGCTGTGCAGGAGAGGGTACAAATGGCACTACCTCTTGACTATCAATATTTATAAATAGCAAGGTTCTTGAATTTACACACATCTTGCATCTTTATTTTGTCTTCGTAGAACATCAGTTGAAATTGATACAAGAGAATTCCGTCATTTCTAGAAAAAGGAATTCTTTTTGTATCAGAAGTTTTTGTGAATAGAATGTAAATTTTATCTATCAGCTCAATACACTGACTTAATACAAGTTTGATTTTATTCAATCACTTTTATTTAAACAGGAAACCTCAAGTTGCTTCTCGCACTGTAAAACTTTTAGTTAATTGATACAGCGTTGTTCATCATACTTTGGCAGATTCTTTGATGAGAGTATAAAACGTAGGAAAAAGGGCGATGGTCAAGTCTGTTTTTGGCACTTGGATAAAATGTGATAGAGAGCTTGTGATCCGACCAAATTTGCAAATTGACTATTTTGATGCTAAGTCTGCAGGATGGTTATGCTGAGCACAGCATTAATTTAATTATTCCATTGACCACACTTTGAAACTTTTTCGGGGATGTACTAACCAGTCTTTTTGAATATGTTTCACATTTTGTCTACGAGAGGGATGCTATTTGCACCATAAAACTCCAGTCAGTCAGAAATTTTAAAATGTTTCTAATTAAATAAAGTTTTTATTTGAACATAACTCAGTAACTTTTCCTTACTATAAAACCTCAACTTAAAAATGGTTGATCTTAGAAAGGAAAATTAAATACATAGTTACACTGTTTACAGAACCCCTCCTAAAAAGTTTCAAATACGAGATATTACCAGTCTGATTCCCAGGCATATAAGGCAGTAAAAACTAAACCGGATTTGTGCTCAGCACTTAAATACCTAAACGAAACAGCGTAAAAACCAAAGCGTTTCTACTTTGATGAACACCCCTACACCAGAAAACATTTCAGTAATTATTCCAAAGGGATCACGAATGCGGCAAAATGTGGCACGGGCTTTAACCTTGTAGATGTAACATTTTAAGTATATTTACAAAAGTTTGCAAAACTAGTTTACAGAAACATCATAACAAACAAACCATCTAAAGTACAGAAACGCTTTACAAAGCAACATTCTTTGTTTCACTTTTATGACGCACCACAAGAGAAAAGGACACTCGTTTTTTGGAACTTTTTAAAGCCAAACTTTGATAAATGAGGGACTACAAGACTAGTAAATGACATACAGGTAGAAAAGACAATACTCAATCAGGAGAATTCTCAAAGGCTTAATTAATCACTTACAACTTGTAAGTGCCACTTTGTAACAAATCGATGTCGCTTTCGTGAAAAAAATATTACCTAGTGTAGTTATTGAAAATTGAAAATAAACTCAAGCAAAACTAAATAAAGTTTGAGTGTGTGTAACTAGGATAGGATGCTTACACGTAGCTGTTCCAATATTCCTGGTTTAGAGTAGAATTATATTCCCAATGGAATTCCATAATACCGAGCTGAGGCAATCCGTGGATCCCAACTACGAGTGGGATAGCAACGAAAAAGCAGTTAGCAAAGCCGGGGTGGTAGTTCCGTATTGCTAGCAACTCTCAGAGTTTGTGCTACGGAGAAAGCAGAAGGAACAAGCAAAGGGAGCAAAGGCGACGTGAGAGTCGGTGATTTTCACTTTTCGGTTTCAGTTGCTGCTGTGACTCCAACCCAGGAGGGTGGTCGTGCAAGAAAAAAGGGAGTTTACGCTGTTGGTGTGTCTTCTCAAGTTTGGGGAAAAGTGATACAACTTGCAAAGAAAATATTTAACGGTTTACCAAACGAAATTTTTTTGCAGGGTTAACGTGTAAAAAATTAAGTGCAGAAAGTTCAATAAATTGTTGAAAAATATTTTGAAACCATATTTCATTCATTGTGTTTAAAATTAAATTCAAACCGTTCAACCGTAACAAGATCAAATAATATGTTTGAGGTTTTGTCAATTTTGCTAAAGCCAAAAAAAATAAAACTCATTGAAAGATTTGTACTGTGACTTGAAGCTAAAATATTTAATGAGATATATAACAGAAATCAATTTTAGCAATGCTCTGTGCTTGCACTAATTTGCTTGCAACATTACCATATGCTAAAAGTCACTATGGTTATTGTTCATTTTGCCTAAACACGCAAACGTCATTTCATATTCAGTTACCCGGAAAATAAAATCAATTGTGTAGCATGTGTCAATCACATCAGTATCTGATATCTCTTGTTCAGTTTACCTGTGCATATTTGTCTACCTCTTCTGAGCTTATTTTGTAAGGTTTCTCCGAAATGAAAAATACTTGCCAGAAAAAAATACTTTTCTCAAAGCTACATGTCGTTTCATCATATTTAGCTAGGTAATACAATTAAGAAAATAACTGTCCCTTTTTTATTCCTTAGAATTAACCCTAATTAAACTTGACGGCAACACTGCATTCTTGGAGCTTACAAATAATTCAGTAATACCCGACAAGCAGTAGCACAGCTTTTCCCGGTTTGGGTTGGAAGCATAAAAAACCAGTAGCGTTTGTGTGGTTCCAGTCAGTCTGTCGGTGAAGCGCGAGCAAGTCACTTCAACAGAGCTAAGCAAGTTATTTTAGCTCATGTTTCCAGACAAAAGCATCGGCAGCTTCCATTTTCGCAATTGTCATACTTTGCGGCATTTTGCTACAATATATTTTATAAATATTTTGTTTTAGTTTGTCAAACCAAAAAAAACCCTGGCTTTAGCTTGTGTCAAATAAACATATACAACAAGTGCTACAAACATTCTGATTGTTGTAACACAAATGTAGAGAGCACTTTTGTTGAAAGTGTGAAAATGTTTTGCTGTCACATAATCATTTTTCTCCTGGCGGTGGGCATCTACTGGAACAGCTTAAGTGGTGATTTTGTTCACGACGACATTGTAGCCATTGTGCGAAACCCGGACGTTAACCTGAAAACAACTTATCAATCTTCTCTTAGTGAAAGTGGCGATTGGTGGTCTTTATGGAAGAATGATTATTGGGGAATGCCAATGTCCAGCCCAAATTCGCATAAGAGCTACAGACCTCTGACCGTGTTAACATTCAGGTGAGAAATTAGTTTTGCGTGTCTCAGATTACTCCTATATATTAAATATGGCATGCAAAGAAAACTCAATACCACACATTTTCAGAAAACTATAGCTTACGTTAAACACCAACAACTCAATAATTCGATAAGACATTTATTCCATTTTGGAATTCCCATGTAGTCACAATATTGATTTTGTAAGATTGATTTCTTGTCAGTTGACGGTTTTCTCTTTTGCATAACGTTTGATTATCCGAACAAAAATGATACGAATAAACAGGAAAAGCGACATAATAACTTCATTACGCAAAGAAGTTGCGTGACGTTGTTATCGCAAGAAAACAAGTACTCATAAAATATGAATGGACAATCTGAAGTGCGACGCATGATGCGGTCAACCAAACGTAATCATAATACTAATATATTGATTTGTTTTCTTTCTTTCCATATTTAGATTGAATTATTGGCTGTGTGGAGAAACGCTTTGCACGGAAGTATTTCATGGAACCAACGTAGTTATTCACGGGTTGGTTTCAACTTTGACGATGTATCTCTGTCGGCATGTTCTGCAAATGAAGATGACTACAAGTTTGTTTGCAAGTGCGATTTTTGCTATTCACCCTATTCATACTGAAGCTGTTGCAGGTATCAATGGTCGAGCCGATGCATTGGCTTGTCTATTTATGTTAATCTCATTTCTGATATATCATAAAAGTTTGCAATGTGAAAGTGAAATTCACAGTGAAACGTTTCATGACTCAAACCATAATGAATACGAGAAAGTGACTCAATTCAATAAGAAATTCAAGTGCAAGAACTCGATTATTCAAAACTTGAGTGAAAGTGAAATCAATCTCAAGAAAAATATTGAGTCCTATTCTGAGACGGATTTAAGTTCAAGTTCAGCAAAAACTTTGGCACTGCTTTTTATTTCCGGTTTGGTTGGATTCTCAGCCATGCTCGCGAAAGAAACTGGAATCACAGTTCTTGGTATCAACTTGCTATACGCCGTACACAATGAGTTTGTAAAGACTACTGACTATCATGGAAGTTCTTGCAATTGCTACGAACTTGACGTTTCTAGGAAATGTGAAAGTTTTATGCAGAAAAGTTTCAAACTTTTGCAAAATCCAAAACTGAAACAGCGCATTGCATTCATGGCGACTTTGGTGAGTATCAAAGTTACATTGTACCGTTTTCCTAATAATAATTCTCAACTGGTCATTTTTTATTGAAATACAGGTTTTGGTTAGCCTGACTTTTTGTATCTACCTAATGAATGGTTCATTTCCTCAATTTGGTCGACAAGACAACCCTGGAGCGTATTCTGAATCAATTCTAACCCGACTGCTAACATTCTTGTACCTGCCAGCGTTCGGTACTTGGCTTTTACTTAGCCCGTCAAATCTGAGCTATGACTGGCAAATGGGGTCAATTCCTCTAATTGAATCCGTGTTAGACTGTAGAAATCTTTTTACACTAACCTTTTACATAAGTTTGGTTTTCCTTGCAAAATGTGCTTCCAAGACTGACAGAAAAAATGAGAAAGTGGTAACTATATGTCTGCTGTTAATCGTGCTTCCATTCCTACCGGCGTCTAATCTCTTCTTCTACGTGGGGTTTGTGGTGGCTGAGCGAGTGCTTTACACACCCAGCTTAGGATTTTGCATTCTTGTGGCTGTTGGTGCGGAAAGATTGTGGGATGTTCTAAACTGTTCAAAACTTGTGAAAGTGTTAAGTGTTTTAGTTCTTCTCCTACCACTTGGAGTTCGAACGTGGGATAGAAACTTTGTTTGGAAATCAAGAGTGAACTTGATTACCTCCGGCATACGAGACAACCCACAAAATGCCAAGATGCATTATAATTATGCCAATTTACAAAAAGACTTGGGAATTGTGGAAAAAGCAATTGAACACTACAGCATTGCAATCAGGTAAACAAATTCACTGAATTGTGAAAATGGTTTGAATTAAAATTTGATATATGTAAATCATTGGTCATGTTTTAGACTTTGGCCAGAATATCCTAGCGCTCATAACAATCTAGGAACTCTATTGATGAGTAATCCCGCAGCCGCCGAGCATCAATTCCGGAAAGCTATTAATATTTCCGATGGAGCACACGCCGGAGCCTATTTCAATCTGGGTGTTCTCTACATGTGAGTATCTTAAAACCTACTTTTGTTTTTGCTTTATTGTAGTTTTGACATAACACACAAATATTGGTTTTGTCGTAGGAGACAGGAAAAGTTTGTCCAGGCGGCTTCTCACTTCAACATGTCCTTGAAACTTGATCCTTCAAACCATCATGCATATCAATATTTTAGTTTGTGCATCAGCAAACAAAACAATCAAACTGCAATACCAATTGACGTAAATAGTGAAAATTGCGTATTATCACAAAATAGAGTCACATTCAAAACAAAACCGCAAGAAGCCACTGCTGCTAGCTTAATAACAACGAAGAAGAAGGACATAGCGTGGAAAAATGACACATTTTCACGTCAACTCTTGTTACCTCATGTGGACATTTTTGGAAATTTTATCAAACCATCTTACAATTGGAAATTTGAGAAAGTTTTCTAAATATTTGTAATCGCAGAGCTTAATAGTTGTCAGCAAATGGGCTATATGGCTTGCATATAAAATGTAATAAAACTAAAATTTAAAACTTCAAAAATCCTTTAATATTATTAAATTAGTATGAAATTTTAAAATAAACTCAAAGTTTTATTGACAACATTAAAATGTTTGCACTTGTTTTAACCCTTTCTGGACTTTCTGGGTATCATTTTGAACCAGCATCTTAAAGCATACCCAATTAGTGACAAACAAGTGGAAAACTTTCTTTGACTAAAACAATGTCATAGCAGGAATGAAGAAAATTTAATTAATGTATAATTTCATCACCTCTCAAAACGCACTGAGCAGAAAAGAAAACGCATAATTTTACCTCTGGTGAAAGTACAAGTTGTCAATTGAACGTGCCTTAATTTCATGGTTATGTAACTTAAGTAATTTATACAAACTGCTACACAATTATCATTTCCCAAAACTACACCGAGAGTTAAACCTACATTGTTTTACAACTTAGCAAAAACCATCGAATAAAAGGGATAGAAACACATGAGAATTGCGCCGTTTTGAACTAGACAACCAAATAAATCTCATGTGTGATTGTTTTCAGTTGACCTTGTTTTTACAATCACAAATATTAAAGTTTGATTGTCTCGTGCAATATTAAAATCCTTACCCTGAAATATTCTATTTACTCCTGCTAAAGGTAGATTGAGGGGTAAATTATAAATGACAATAGATTTTATCAGATATAAAGACATGGTTAGCACGAATTGCAAGGCTGTTTCATGGTGGAATTGTTCCAAATTACGGTATTTCTTCAGAAACGCAAACTTTTCCGTGTGCCACCTTTTGAGGTATGCAGTAAAAACTTGCATTCAGCATGAAAGTACATTTGTGTGAAACTTCTTCAAAAATAGAATTATTCTAAACAAAAGAAAAAGAGCCTAATTTTAAATGCATTTTATGTTTTGTTTAAGTTATTCTGATTTCATAATCAGAATTTCTGATTATGAAATTTCTACGTGTTCCTAATACGTCTTGCATACTTTTTTTTTTCATCTTTTTTTATTTCAACATAAATAAAAACCATACGACTTAGTAAACACTTTAGCTTACACGTGGGCTGCGTCAAAGCTAAAATGGGCACGGTTTTGTTTATGAAACCAATAAAGCTTTTAGAAAGCGCATAGTTAAGTATCCCTAAAGTGCTTTAATCAGGCCCTTAAAGCACAAATTTTAACAAACTGGTTGTAAATTCGTAATGGTGGTTAAAAACTGACCTAAAATCATGTGTCGCATGCTATAGGTGCTATTATGAAAAGTTGTGAAATCGCTGTGACCTCTGACCTAGAGTTGACCTATTGACCTGAAATTCAATTGGGTTGTGGCTGAGGTCATGTGCTATCTGTATACCAAGTTTGGTTGTAATCGGTCTAGCCACTGCTGAGTAAAACGCATACTCACGGACGGCCGGAACACAATATTATCAAGTATCTTTAGGGATACTTAATAAAACATGCAGGTGAAACTCTACATGAAGGTATGCAAGGAACTATGAAAAAATGTTGAATTCCTTGAATGAAATGAAAGAAATAATTGGTGTAATTCTACTACATCAAGCACAGGATATTATGCTAAAAAGCAATAATTTGTCAGCAAGGCTAAACCAGGTAGGAACACAGACGGCTGGCAGCTATCTACTAATTTCTTTCACCAGTGGTAATAATTGTTACCAATGGAACCAAGAATAGCTTTTTTTAGCCTTCTAATTTCACGGTTCCCACGCACAATATACTTATAAATCTTACAATGCTAAATATTTTAATTGAATTAATTTCGTGCATACTGTGAAAATAAAATACCGTCTTGAATATTTTATTTTACTAAGCAAACTACCGTAGAATTTTATCGCTGTAGGGACTCGTCTACGCTCAATTCATTCGTGCAATTGTCATGAAAGGATTTTCCTTCTGTTGCAAATCTGCTGGATAAAAAATAGGCAGGCGCACGAAAAAAATTAAAAATTGACAATATGCACTACTTCAAATTTTGTTCATGTTACATATATATTGTAACCGTCATTATCAGTAACCATAGAATAGAACATAGAATCGTTAAAAGCAAAGCGGTGAAAATTTGGCAACAATGTAATTTATCTGATACTGAGTTGGAACCGGTGCTCTATTGGCAATTTTTTCTGCAAAATATGGCAAGTGACAAATTAAACATTTGTCAATTTTTTTCAGGTCCTTTCTGCTCCGAGTCTATTCCGTTGAATTGTTATTGAGATAAAAATACACAGAAACAGGTTTTAAAAATTTGTAGCAAAATATTCAAGTATATAATGTATTTTTGCGCTTTAGAATGTTTTAATGAGGTTTCCTGTACATTACTCTATAAATGTTTGTAATTGTACCTTTTTTACTGAGTCCACCATAATAAAAGGCTGCTTTTACCACGCTCCGGTAGTCCTTGTAGAATACTTACTTAAACACTTGCTACTGTTGGATTGTCTGTCGAAGTAAAAAGAGTATGGTTTAAAATTGGTTTCATGAGACACAAAAAAGTTTGTACGCGCGGCGGATAATTTCTTTCAGTTTTTACTATTTTGCTCACTCGAGGATTAAGTTGTAACTAACTTTTTAGAACTTTTTTATTGGTGGGATTGCAAAGGTTATTCCCAGGTACGTAGGTATTTAGACAAACTAGAAGACGAAAAGAGTAATTCCGACTTTTCCGACTGAAGGTTTAGCTTCCGCTATAATCCAGATTCCGGGGTAATATGATGCACAATTAAAATCTGTTGTTCACCCTGCATGAAACACACGGCTTATGGGGTTCAACACACTTTTTGAAATTTTTTTAAAGAACTTGTTATGCTATGCGTCGCACAAAGGATACTACCACTGTAAAAATACAATTCTAGATACAAAGCAATTCCTAGAATCAGTATCATAACTTATAACAAAAACGGCTTTTGCCAGTCTACGAAGACATACTTTCCCATCAAATTGACATTGCCATTTTTACAAATCTACCATACAACAACACAAATTTAATTGCATCTTGTGTAATGATTTTTTAAAGCGTTTTCTACTCAAAATGTAAGGTTTATTTATACATCAAATGTGTTTTAACATCACGTGGATATTGCATATTAAGAATAATCCTATGTGGGTCAGACTTGCGACACCTTTATTTGACATTCCACAAAATGAACAAAAAAGGGTTTTGTAGGTCATTGTTTACAAAATATGTTTTTGATTGAATGCGTAGTACACCTTGTTTGTATTTAAAAAACAGTCTAGCATTTCGTGAGCATTTTTTGTCTAAATTTTGCAAATTGTTTTCCAGCAGTAAAAAACAGTATGAAAGCCGCATGTTTTTCAAATTGCAAGAAACGGAATACCAGCACAACATCATCAACATTAAACAATGGATCAAAGGATACAATGTAGGTTAAATATTTTAGCGCAGTTTATGTTTTGGAGCATCACAAGGGAAAAGACAGAGCTTTTTTGTATCTGCTGTTGCATTTTCTTGTCTTCAGTAGTGCTTTGTAGTCAGCCCTTTGCTAATAATAGTCAAATTTAAAGAAACATGTAGTTCTGACCAAACATTGATATTCACTTATGATCAGCCAAGATATTGCTCAGTTGTGCATCCCGGTCAGTTCAGGTTTCTCTTTATTTTTGTATGACACACCCGAAGTTTTCAGGCGTATGTCTCTGGTGTTAGATTGAGCTGATAAATTAATTTATTCATTCAATCTGATACCCACAGAAGCTCCTCCAGTGCACTTGTTTCAGAACTACAACTCAAAAACCTGTAAAAACAGGCTGTAAAGCCTGAACGTGATTCCGCATTTTATTTTCACGTAGCTTTTACCTTCAAAACAAAATTGAACTATACATTCAACCAAAATGATCCTTCATAGTTAAAAATTAAAACCACTTTACTTAAAGTAACTATGTACAAAAGTCACTATTTGAGATTGGTTGCTAAATTTTGATAGGTTATAAATTTTGTAGTAGATTAAACAGAAAGGTCAGACAGCCGTAGTTAGGCGTCATCCATTAATGACATCACTTTTAGGGGTCGGTGGGTCACTCGGGTTAAAAAGTGACGGCCCATGTTAAGTGCCCTATTCTACAATGTTAAAAAATAGTGACAGGGGTCAGTGGGTCCCTCGAAAAATCGGGGTTTTAAAGTGACGTCATTAATGGACGAAGCCTACAGAGACCGGCATAGACTGGACAAATGTAAAGTGTTGTTAAACATTGTATTTCTGCGGTGTTTCTTTAGCTTTTGCAGCAGTAGCAGAACTAACCGATAGAAGCACAAGTTATGTACTACAGATGAATCTAAAATGCCATTATAATGGATAACCCCAAATAAGATAAAAATGTTCCTAATTGTAGAAGCTGATGACCACTTGCTGACACTATGGAAAAGTATTTAATAAATCTTTAAGCAAAAAAGGAATTCATTAATTAAAAGTTAATGACTGGAAGGAAATTCTTTTCCAAGTATGTTTGCATTCACGTCAAATTCAGCCAGTGGCACAAAAGCACGCTTGGCTTCTCATTTCCAAACCACTTCAGTATATTTACTCTGTAGAAAAACAAGCAACTAAACGCTCTATTGAGCAGTGGTGAAATTGCCTGTATATTCCGCCAAACCTTATTTGTGCTTTGTATACGGGAACAAATATCCCGGCCAATAGTGGCCAATCCTAACCGGCTGCAGCTACTTAAAAAATTATGAGATTGGAGAAACGCAGTGTAGTTGACAACGGTCAGGGTGAAGGAGGGAACCCTTAAAATCCAAAGAGGGGGTCTTTGGTATTTTCGGTTATTAGGGTTCCCTCCTTCACCCTGTCACTAAAGTGACAGGGTCAAGCTAATTGGCATGTTTTTGTGTCCTATACAGAAAAAATCTAAAATTGAATCTTTGTAGCCTACTGATGCCGACAAATAAAGTTTCGTGATTGCAATCAGTATGGTTGTTTACTTAACCTGGATTTTTTCCTAATTAGCTCAAACTGACGTTGTTTGCCAATGCCATTTGTTTTTTTGCTATAGTGTAATTGAGAAATGTAATTAGTGTTACTGTGAAACACTGATTATCATTGCAGCTGTCTAAATGTTTACCAACAAGATATTTATACTTAAGATACTTAATTATGTTACTTTGTTAGAACCAACGGAAACGAAGCATATGTTGTTTGGATTTTATTTTGGTTTAGAACGTTTCACGTATTTCACATTCTAAATGAACTTCTTAGTGTAGATATGGAATAGCGAAAGCGAAGTTTTGTCTGGTTTATTGCACAATTATTTATTTTTTTGAATCCTTCACCCAAAAAATCCTAGTATTTTTTTAGAAATTTAAATACAAAGGAAAGGTTTTTAAACAACAAATAAGAATTCCTTCTAAAATAAATAAAATATGTTCAACGTCAACATTTTATATATATGCTAAATTCGTCACTACTGCAGGATTCAACCCCAGGCAAAGACAATGCTGGTGATATAAAATTCCATCAATCTTTTCTCCAGCTTAAATCGCGTTCGCTCAGAAAATGAAATTTGTACGGATGATGTCTCTACACGCCGAACGTGATCCACGTATTTTTTCAACAGAAAGGTTTTTAAAGATTAACTAAACACAATCCGGCGCTGGAAATAAGTAGAAACGCTGCCTGAATGAAACTCGTATATCCGAAGGTAGCAGGCTTAGTCGCAAAGCCGCTTTTTTATTTAACACGATATATTTAAGACCAACTTTACGAAAAAAAACAAATGCGGGATTTCGTCAGGTACACAGGTAAGCAAATTCTTCAAACAAACAATAGCTGTGTATGCAACGTATCTCCTCCAAGTCGAGAAATTTTCCTAGATTGGTTGTTCAAGCAAAAACCCGCTTTTTAAAAGTCGCATTTTTAAAAAGATTGTTTCATAGTAAATTGTAACAAAACTCGTGAAAGGCAGGAAGGCTGGTGTAGGCATATAGAAATAGATTAAAAACCTATAATACACTCCACTCTTTTTGTTTCCTTATCTAAATAAAAAATTAATGCTAAATTAGTGTCAACCAAATTAAAAATTATGATAGTAGTTGCGTCCTTGATCTTGGGACGGTTTTTAAGTTCATTTTTAATGGCGATACAATCTACCAATTTACTTTACATTGCATACGAAACAAGTAATTGAATGGCTTTTTACTGCGATGGTATGGTTTAAAGTTCAAACTTTGAACGTAAGGTTCCCGATACGAAAAATGCAGCAGTTTGGGTATGATGATGGCATTTCGCAGGAAATAAGATCATCTTTTGTTCCGCTTCGGATTTTTTACAGTACATGAAATGGGGAAAATGATACTATGTCTGGGCTATCAGTATTTATGAGTACCAAAATTCTGAAATTTCCAAACGCGTTTCATCATTATTTTATTCTCGTTGAACATCCAATGAGGTTGGTACAGTATTGTTATGGTCACCTATTCCAAACGAATGAAGTTCTTCCAAAGTTTTTGTGAATAGAATGGCAATTTTTCTTCTCACCTTAAAACGCTGACGCAAAACATTTTTGATGTATTCACTCACCATTTGATTCAAAAAACATCAAGTTGGTCTTCGCACCGTCAAACATTTTTGTTTACGGATACAGTATTTTTCAGCATAATCTGAGTATTTTGGTGTTAAGATACTTTAAAACAAACCGCTTTCATATGACCAAAAATACATACTTTTGTTTTCAATGTTTCGAATGATTAGATACTGATGATGACTTGCTTCTGTTTGTTGCAAATAGTAAACCAAATAGGATTTTAAGGTGCACAAATTCATTGAACCGTTTTCATAAATGAAATCAAAACCGAGAAAACTGGGCATACTAAATCATATTTCGATTTACTCAGACGCCTTGGAAACCATTAGAAATATGTGTTGACTCATGCAGAACTGAATAAAAATGTGAAACGACAGGGATGCATAACGTGTATGCCTGTTCCAATATTTATGTCCTAGTGCGGCATGAAAATCCCAAAGGAATTCCACAATACGGTAACTCCAACGCCAGGCAATGAAATGGTAAGTAGCGAAACCAAAGTACCAGCTTAGAAAAGCGAGAGCAGAAGCAAAGTAGTTTGCAGTGGTTTTCTCTTTTCAGTCTCAGTTTTGGCTCGTGTGCATGTGCCAACCCAGTAGGGTAGTAAGCATGCAGAGAAACGCAGTTTGGTCTTCTTCTGGTCTACGGCACTGGGGAAACTTGGAACACAGTGGGAAAAGTTGCTTTGCAAAGTATAAATGCTTTGGGGATTGCAGTAGGTATGTAGAGTGTAAAGTGTAAAATATCTACATTTGTACGGAATGGTGTTTTCTGGGGTGTTTTGAGACAGATTTTGTGACAAAACTGTGCATTAGAAGCACTGCTTCTTTCAAACAAAATCTACCTGCCAGCCGAACACACGAGTCTCAAAACATTAATGTTGTCCCATCAGTTTGAGCTCAGAGCTCAGTAATAAAATTAGACGAAATGATTGTCTACCTTTCTATTTGTTGGAAATAAGTGTAATTAAGCCTGACAGCCACGCTGTGTTTCTTGGAAGATATTATTACTTTAGTAGCACCAGGCAAGCTATAATGTATTTCTATCGTCTTCCTCCCTCGGGTTGAACAGCACAAATATTATGGCATTATTCTAGGTTGAATTACTGGATACGTGGAGGGTCACTTTACATGAAAATATTTCACGGAACCAATGTTTTCATACATGGCATGGTGGCAACGTTGACATTTTACTTTTGCCGGAAAGTCCTTCAATCGAAGTTGACTCAGAGTTTACTTGCCAATGTGATTTTTGCTATTCCTTCAGTTCATACTGAAGCTGATGTAGGTATCACTGGGTGAGCTGATGCATTTTACTGCTTATTTATGCAAGTTTGATTCTTGCTATACTATGAAAGTTTGCCGAGTAAAAATGAAAGTAAAAATGAAAACTTAGTTTTAGAATCATTGCACATTTTCACACTATTTTCCTACTAAAATTTAATTCTACTTGTAAAATTCGCTTTATTGACTGATGGAAAAACAGGGAAAGTATTAACAGTCAGTCTCCTATTCATCGTGCTTCCATTTCTGCCGGCGTCTAATCTCATCTTTCACGTGGGAATTGCTATGGCTGACCGTGTGCTTTACACTTCCAGCTTAGGATTTTGCATAATTGTGGCTTTTGGTGCAGAAAGATTGTGGGATGCCCTAAAGTGTTCCAAACTTCTGAGTGTAAAGTGTCTTGATTATTCTCTTACCACTTGAAATTCGAACATGGGATAGAAACACTGTTTGGAAATCAAGAGAGACCCTATTTACCTCAGGCATACGGGACAAACCGCAAAATGCCGTAATGCATTATAATTATGCCAACTTACAAAAATGCTTGGAAATTTGAAGAAATCAATACTACAGCATTTCCAAGTATCAGGTAAGCAAATCCTGTAAATCATGACAATACACTTATATTGCATTTTGGTAAGTAAAAGCGTTAAAATATTTCTAGTCTTTGGCCGTACATTGTTTTTGTTGTATGAGAAACGAAAGGTTTTAAGAGGCAGTCTCTCGTTTCAAAAAGTCATTAATAATAGATTCCTCAAATCTTCGAGCATATCAGCATTTAACTTTGTGCTTTAGTAAAAAAGCATTGAAACTCCCATTCAGAAAGATCATTCCGTAGACAATACGTTGGCATGTATTTGCCAAACAGAGCCAAATCTGGACCACACAAATTTGGTAATACATTGATTTCCAGAAATGTGATGATGTTAACTTGGAGCAATTCCATTAATTATGCCTGTTTGAATGGGAATCTTGGAAAAGGGTTTCACACCTGCCTGCAGTTTGTGATTTGAGCCTGTTTTTTAAATTTTCGAGCGATCTAGTTTTTAACGAGTATGCTAATCGTTCTTTACATGCATTCCATTTAGAAATTGATATGAAACAAATATGACTGGTGTTAAACTTAATTTGTATGAAACCTCAATAAACAAGTAATTAATAAATTTTGAATTTGGTCACAAATTGAGTTTATCTATTATTAATATCGTGTTGTTTGTTGCTGTTCTTAAATGCTATGTATATTGGACTAAGTTTGAACCATTTGGAAAAGATACTCCTAAAAGCTATGGAGAAACATGCATTTTAATTGCTTTGTTGCTGTGTTGCAAGTTTTACACTCTGGCTTGCTAGAATTCAGTTGCAAGAGCAATCGTAAGTCACATAAGTGAATAAAGGCAAGCGTTTTAAAGTTTAGTTTTTGTGTCAGCACTAAAAATTGACTTTCAACTTCATTGAATCAAAGGAATCCCGCAATGTTTCGAATTTCCCAGAAGTTTTTCTTCTCGCCGCCTGAAACATTAGAATTGTTATCTGGAATGGTTTAGTTAGCCTTGCTTTTAAATTATTGGGCGGACAACTTTTAGCTAACTGTACTGATAATTTTTCAACTGCAGAGACTATTGGAACGGAAACTGCAACATTACTACTTGTATGGTGAAGCCAACGTACGCATATACACGTAAGTAAAAACTGGAAATGAAACAAAACTTTCACCAAAGCCACAATAAAATAAACAGTGTTAGATAAAAATTTATAGATGTCGACGAAGCTAGAAAATGAATTGTCTGTTCCTGTTTAATGAAATGAAAGAAATATTTTGCATAATGCTAATGCTAATACATTCCAGCAACAGTCTTGCTAAAAGTAATAGTTTGTTGCCCACGCCAGCTTAATGCATGCACACGTGTGTGAAATTAATAGAAGCAAGATTGGAGACAAACTTAAGGTTTCTAACTTTACGATGTTTGAGCACATGCGATTTATACAATTTGGAATGCAAACTATTCTAATTGAATTATTATTACGCATAATCTAAAAATAAAATCACACTTTTGAGATTTACTCAAGGTGGAAATCCGCTTGGAATTTTACAATGAAGAAATGATTGCCCAAATGTCCAACAGACCAATAAAAAACGTCCTTTCGTCAACAATGTTGGTTACTTAACGTTTTAGCATTTTGTTTTATCAAGTCATTGCGTTTATGCAATGACAAGAATTTCCAAGCAATAAAATCCGTCTTTAGAATCCTTCTCTTTCCGTAGAAAGTACGCTCTGTTGTGCACTTCTTTCAGTTCCAGCTTACATTCCACAACTCGAGTGTCCAGCAATACACAAGATTTCAATTCAGATAATGAAAATCAATGTACACATTCTTCTACTAGTCAAGCTGCTTAATGTTATGGTTCAGTGACCCAAAGTGCGTTTGACTTTGATTTATGCAACTCATCCTGGCTATTTGTTCTAGTGCCTGTTCTTCCTCTGCATTATCCTAAAATTACTCAAAGTTCATATTGATTTCAACCAAACTTTCTAGAGTACTTACATGCGTACCCTTGCAGCAAGCCACATCCCAGGGATACGCAAATTGCTGTCCATTACAGGACTTTAGGGATCATCCTCACATGTTAGTCAATTGGATGCATATACGACGTCAAATATAATTGTTTTTTCTAGTGATTTGACTGTCCCTTTTAGGTACATTATATGGACTTACATAAGACGTCACGTCTTCAATTATTTTAAACAGACTTCATTGCCATTGCTTGTACGTCAAACGGATGTACACGCGACAAGTCTTGGTTCAACTGAAGCCAATTTCACAACACCCCAAAACTGCATGCAAGCAGCATGAATAGGTGGCAACTTGGTTTTTAAAATCACATGGGCTCGTTGTCTCAGTCAATGCAAAGCCTTGTTAATTTTTCTGGTGTGGTAGAAATTAATGTGGTGTGGATTAATATTTTTTGTGAATTTAACGGATACATAGACAGTATAAGTTATTGCATTGTAAGTTAATTAGGGCATTTTCATAATGTCAAGCAGAAGAAAAGCTGTGGTTAGTAAAAGAAGAATCAGGCAATTGGCGAAGGAGGAGGTTCAAAGATTCTTAGCTACAGAACCGGAAGTTCAGACGTCCAGTGACGATGAAATCAGTGATAGTCATGACCTCGATAAGACAAATCATGTTCCATTTCCGTTTGAAGATAGATTATCTCCTGTTTCATTCATTAGCACAAGTAGCAGTGATTCTGATATTGACGAGGATTTATTAGAGGAATTAAAATCTTGGGCGTTGTCAAATAAAATAAATCACAGCCAGTTTTCAGGACTTCTAAAAATACTTCGAAAGCATCGATGTCATTCTGGTTTTTCGTCTGATAGCAGAACAGTTCTGAAGCCAAATAAGCAGGGTGTGGAGACTATAGTAGTTCATCCAGGAAAATATTGTCATTTAGGATTAAAAACTCAAATAACGCCTGCTATAGAAAATTGTGGTGCAAAAGCAGTTCAATTACAGATAAATGTAGATGGTTTGCCACTTTATAAAAGCTCTGATGCTTGCTTTTGGCCAATTCTAGGTTTCATCATAGGAGTTTCCTTGGAACCATTTGTAATAGGAATTTATCATGGTGAAAAGAAACCAGCATGCGCAAATGAGCTTTTGAAACATTTCATTGAAGAATTTATTAGTCTAAAAGAAGAGCTCTCAGCCCAGGGTATTTGTTTACAATTACATTCGGTAATTTGCGACGCCCCAGCAAGGGCTTATGTTAAAGGGATTAAAAGCCATACTGGTTTACATGGCTGTGATAAGTGTGAAGTGGATGGCTATCGATTAAACTACAAGCAAATTTTTCCGGATTTTAAGGCTAGAGAAAGAACAAACGAAACATTCCGTTTGCGCTTAGACGAGGATCATCATAAAAAAGAAAGTTTGTTCGAAAAAGTACCCAACTTAGATATGATTAAATCATTTCCACTCGACTACATGCACCTTGTGTGCTTAGGGGTTATGCGCAAGTTTATTCAAGAGCTTTTGGCTGCTAAACCGGGCAATCATAAGTTGACAGGACAGAAAATACTAACAATATCAAATAGGCTGGTTGGTGTAGCAAAATATGTAGTGATGGAATTTCAGCGTAAACCACGCACATTAGCTCAACTAGATAGATGGAAAGCTGTAGTGTTCCGCCAGCTGCTTTTGTACACTGGTTTGGTAGTGTTTAGAAATGTATTGTCCTTTGACTGCTTTTTACTGTTCAAGTCACTAATGGTAGGAATTAGAATTTTGTGCTCACCTAATTCCCATAAGGCATATAACGAATATGCAAAGGAATTACTTGTATATTTTGTGCAAGGATTCATAAAACTTTTTGGGAAGGAAGTGGCTACCTACAATGTGCACTGTCTCATCCACTTGGCCAATGACTCAAACAATTTGGGCACTTTAGACACATTTAGCGCGTTTAAGTTTGAGAACAAACTCGGCAAGTTAAAAAAGCTAGTAAGAACTCCCAACCGACCTCTAGAGCAAGTAATCAACCGACTAAGGGAGCTAGACAGTTTAAAATTTGTAAAAAATAGGCCAGTTAGCTTTTTACTGCGGAGAGAGCACAGTAATGGTCCAACTCCAGCTGGTTTTTCAGGATTGCAATATTACGTTTGTGAATGCATAGAGTTTACGCTGAAGGTTTCAAAGTGTATAGATAGTTTTCCAAGGGACAGTTTTTGTATAACACAAGATTCCAATTTGTTTCAAGTAAAAAACATAATCAAAAGTTCCACGGATTCAAATTGTAGCTTTTTCGGAATACTTTACACCCAACGAAGTTCTTGTTTTAATGAACCGTGTGACTCAGCAGTTGTAGGTATTTCCAAATTCAAGAAAAATATCGGATCTCCAGCATTAACAGTTCTCTCATTTTTCGAAGTAAAAGGAAAAGCTCAAGTGATTCCGGAGGAGGAGTACCTGATTGCAATTCCCTTGTTACACTGTGACTATTAAAATGTACTACGTGGTGGAGACCAGTGCAGCTGAGAAGGACGACAGGGAAACCTACATTATCCCTGAAAATTGGATGAACTGAGAGACTGGAACTTGCCTGTGGCCCCCAGTTCCCAGTTACAAAGCTGAAACAATGGTCAAAGCCAAGAAAATCTCAGATGCAAAGACATGGCAGTCGTTTAATGTAAAGATTTTAAAAGCTGCAAGTAAGTTTCCAATTTTCATTACGGCACATATTTTCTATTCCAGTCAAATCCATTCGTATAATGGGTAAAAATAACGGTAGTTTTTGGTAACTTCAGCAACGTACCAAGAAGCCAGAAAATGGTTAATGGTTGCCGTTTATAAATCGGACTTAGAATCGGAAGATAGTTCACCAACCACTCCAAAGCGTCCCAGAAGGACCCGGAACACAAAGTTTTCCGTTACTGCGCAGTCCGGAGAATCCAGTGGACATGACTCATCTGGAGAAGAGGGGCGAACTATTAGTCATCCACCTTCATCCAATTTGGGTCTAGTAACAGGTAAAACTTTAACAAGTTAGCATTATTCGAAGATTAAATGTAGAATGACATCTAATAGTTTGGTACATTTGGTTGCAGGTAATAACGGAGTGCTTTGTGTCACAGAGAGTGAGTTGGATGAGGTCCAGAAAACCCCGTCTGATCAGCTGACTTCTTCACCAGGATCGGATGGTCGAATAGCATCAACATCCCATGGGTTATTGCGAGCTGGTCCAAGTCAAGGTGGTGGCTGTTCAAAGTCCAAGTCAAAATCTGCCGGCGAAACATTTAAAAGACCTGGTAATGCGTGTCAGCAGTTCCAAGCCGATAACGGTTTCGTTTTTTATTCTAAGCTTACTTAAATAATAATGTAAACATATTGCACATTTAATCATATGTATTCATTTTCTAGAACTCCTGAAGAAAATTGCACAAGATACGGCAATTATCAAGCAAACTCTGTTCAATTTGGATAGTCGAATATCAAACTTGGAGCGGGATAGGGCCACAGGCAGGACTTCAACTCATGGGGAGTTTCATCTGCTATCTGTATGCCATCAAACTGTGGATGACTTCAAAAGTTTTGATGAACAACTTTCAGCAGATGACCTTGACACGCTGGTATTACTAATATATATTTTTGAATAGTTTAGCCAGCTTATGATTAGGTAACTATGATTATAATTTGGGCTGGATTAATATTTAGAAATCCGAGATGATTAGCTGTGGTGGTGATTCTGCTGGGGAATTTGTTGGCCGAATTCTTCGCAAGTTGATGACAAATACCGCAGCAAAGCGATTTAGTTTATGGGGCCAGAAGGACAATAAAAATTTCTCCAAAACTAATACTTGGGAAACATTAAAACGTAAGTATTTGTGCAAGAGTTATAACGGTTAAAGTAGACTTTATCTATTATTTGTACAATCAGAACGCAAATCTATTTCCTATATTGTAGGGGCTGTTTTGTCTACCCGAAAAGCGTCTACCCCCAATTTGCTCATCCACCCCAACTTTCAATAATGGCTTTATTTTACCCAACGTCCTTCCCTCCATCCCCGAAGCACTAATTACTGTTTTTCTTATTTGTATTTGCAGGACATCATTAGTAAACTTAGTGATTCGTATGAACAACAAAGTTTTTCTTGTTCTGTCATTTTATTTGCTCAACATTTTTAACTATGTTGTATTTTGTCTCAGCGGGCACGGTTGTAAGACATTTAATTATTTTGGACTCTACTACACTTCCAAACCGTTTTGCGTTTTAAGATTTTGTCATTTTTAAAAAGTCAAAATTAATTCACAATAAACATCTTAATTCTATGAAAAAGCATTTTATAATCAATTGAAAATAAAAGGACAATACGCAATAAAACTTTACTTTGGATGCTAACCAAAACAATCCACAGCAGTATAAAAGCAGACACAATGGTGGTTCGTCTGCTGTTTTATTGTTTCTAAATGAGTTTGGTAGCCATTAGTTTATTAAATACTCTTATATATTCATTTACTTTAAAACAATATTGGCAATGTTCGTACTCTCCTAAAATATGTATTAGAGAGCGTCCTGGCATGAGAGTCACCCACATGCGTCAAAGCAAAGTCAATATTTGTGTTCTATAAATTAACGAGTTTTGCAAAAATTGTAATGCTATAACTGCTAAAATAAAAAGACAAGTTTCCTGGAAAACAAAGAACATAATTTTTCACTTCTTTCTAATGCTATTTAACATAGAAATTGTACAATAAAAATAAAACTGATTAATATTTTTTGTAAGTCATGTATTGCTTTGATGTAGGAATAATTTGTTTACGTATATTTGTTGTATTACGAACTAAACATGCCAATGTTATTTAAGCCTTATTTTTTGTTATAATTCCGTGTAAATATTAGTTGTCGACTTGACAATCTGAAATCAGAGAAAGTTGGTAGTTATTATAATAATGAAAAGGGTTACAACGAGTGCGTATAGGAAAATAAACTTTATTCCGACGTTTCGATTTGTTTTTACAAATCCTCTTCAGGGAATATAACATAATAAAATGGCCAAAAAAGTAAGTAGATACATTTAAAATTTTAAACCATAAAGAACTGAGAGCAACGATGTCCAAAATTTGGTAGTATCAGAGACATGAGTTATTTCATCCTTTTGTGCAGAACACAAAGATTACGTTGTTTTTCGCAATTTAAGATCACCAGAATACAAAAATTTTTATTTTGGAATGTAAGCAAAAGTACAGTGTGCACGCATAAACATTCAGTTTTTAATGATTTGGTAATGGTAAACGCTGTCTGCAAAATTGTGTTTCTTTTATTTCACGTGAAATACTTATTTGTTTCAAGCATTTTTGAAAAAAGTGTTTATAATTTTTGTAAATTGAATAGAAATGAAAACTTTACCTTACTCAAAACGCGCTTACATCCTTATCCTGTGGCAGAAAGAAATTTTATTTCTTCCCTACCTTTGAATCATTTACTGTTCGAGCTTAGGTACGTTTTACTCCCAAATAAACTTTGGTGGATTTGTAGAAATGATCTTCACACGACGAACGTAATCCACATATTTTTTTAACGGAAGACCGGCAGAAAGATTAAACAACTCAAATTCAGCACTAAACAAAAACGTGTACTACTTGCCTGAAAGTCGAATATCTGAAGGCGGTAGGCTTAGCTGCATAGCCGCCTTTTTATTTAAGGCAAACTCATACCAGAATTTACACAATCTGGCAGTTTGGTGATTTCATCTCGGCAGGGAAGCAAGGATTCTGAAAAAATACGCTTCGAGTTGTTCATGAAACGTATCTCTAGTAAATTGAATCATATCTCTTGAATACGTTGCAACACAAAAAAACTGAACTTGAGTAAGTTGGTACAAAGAGTACCAGGATTACAAAAGATCATGTAGAAAATGGCACAGTCTTGTAGAAAAAGCCTAATCAAAATACGGAAGTTTGCTCCGAATGATTGCAAGGCTTCCTGCGGAAACTGTTTTTCATTAATCGTTTGTTATCAAGTCATATTTATTTTGTACTCCCATAAATAAATATGTAGAAGCGCAAAGGAAATTGATAATCATGGCACTGCTCTAACATGCTGAAAGTAAGCTTAAGAAAATGCAGTTTGGGAAAACAGTAGCGGTATAAAAATATGATAATGTTTACTAACGTTTTGCAGTGAAATATAAAGCCGCCACAGTTTATTCGTTCCGAAGATCAGTCTTTTCGCTTGTGGAGTTCTGGTTGCACTAAAAACTAAAAAATGATACTCGCTTAAGGCTTTCAATATTTATGTGTATGAAAATTCTGAGATATATCGATAAAGCGTCCAAACTTAATCGTTGTGGAAATGTCAGCTGAATTTGATACGGTGTCTTGAGTCTATTACTTTACAAAAAATATAAAATCTTTCTGTTTAAGTTTTTCGCTTTTTCTGTATCTAATTTAAATTCTATGCATCAACTCAATACGCTCACTGTATAAATCCTTTTGACTTATTCATTCACCTTTTAAAGCCAGACAGCGAAATTTTATCTTCGCACCGTCAAGCTTTTTCGACGGTTGATAGGGCATTTCTCAGCATATTTTGGCAGGTGGTGTGATCCCTGTTCTCATCAAACGTGAGAACGTTATAAATACCTAGAACTGTTTTTCGTTTCCAGTCCATTTTTAGTACGACCAGAATAAAACTGCCAAGAAATATTTCCATTTTCCGGATTACCTTGCTGATATTTTGAAGAAACTTGCTTTTTATTCATAAATACGGAGCGTAACATGTCTTTTATGGAATCTTACCATTTATAAAATTCAAGTGACATTTTGTAGCTGCAAATGTTATTACTCGTTATATTGACATTCCTTTGCATTTTGCTTTTGTATACAAAAATATTCTGAAACATTTGAAAAAAAAGAGAAACAGATACATTTTGCGCAGAAAGTAACATACCAAACCATGGTTGCCAAATCACAATGTTTCCAATTTAAATTCATATATTTTCAATTAAAGCAAGTATAAATGTAGCAGCATAACTTTGTGTAATCCACTGTTTTACTTACAACTCCATTTAGCAACATTTTATAGCTCAGAATATGTGTTTTTCCATTGTAATGTTTTTTCTGTTCAACTGGGTTTGACGTAAATAGTTGTTTGGTGTTCAGAAAAAGAGAATTGTATCTACATTTGCTTTGAAAGTAAAATATTTGTCTCCAAGTTTCACTAATTACTAGTTCCAAATCTCTTTGTGACCATTGTTCAGTGAGCAAGTGAACTGTTTTTTACACATTACTCCCTGTTTCATGTTACATGTTCTTTTACAGATTTCGGTATTCCTACTTGTGTCATTGATTACATGTGCCCCAAAAGTTATAAAACAACAGGGGAACACAAAGGAACCCAGAGAAAACTTTCATCTAAAATTTGTTTAGATAGCTCAGTATTGTCGGTATACCACATTTAAGTAAATCGATTTTAATACTTAATGACCAGCAGTACCAGACTGTGAGTATCAGTTTGAACAGCTAGTCCATTTCGTGGGGCAAAAGGCCGCTTGAATTTTTATCCATGCTTCTGAACGTTCATCCTTTATTCACATGGGCAGATGGGCACACACATGATATTTGCTGCTACCTTCTTTTTTTGGTTTTTGTCGATGCTCGGGGTTTTCTCCAAGATTTCTTTCTCCGCAATGTTTCAAAACTCATAAAATTTAAATGTTCTAATTGAGATGATGTACATACCTCTTTCAATAACACAATACCTAGATATGACTAACTTGTTTTTAAAAACGTTCGCACTAATGTAAATGATTTTTTTGTTAAAACCTGGTTAAAGATGTCATGGCGACGCTGTTACTGAGCCAAATTAATTTTTATTCCATAATCGTGTACAACAAATGGCAAAGCTTACTTAACGCAAAAACAAACGCGATAACGATATCTCAATAGTTTGAAAAAATTGCGAAGAGAAAGCATTATTAGTGCAAATAAAAACAATCACGGAATCATCTCATGAATTTGGTACACTTATTTTGCAATGTACCGCTAAGCAAACATGTATTGCGTTTTTAGCGCCTTGCACAAAACAAACTTAAGCTACCAACTCATAAATTTCAAACCTTTGCCGAGATAATTGAAGGTGGCTTAGGATTAAGCTCACCGCAGCGGGGTTACGATTTCTCTGCCAATGCTGAACCAGTTAAATCTCTAAACACGGTTTTCATGTGAGCGTAGACTTATGGTTACATAATCCTTTTAAATCCACCCATGTCTAAAAATGTGAATCGCGTTCGGCATACTTTGTTCATCTAAGAAAGATCCGCTGAATCGTATTTCAGAGTAGAAATGATGTTAAGTCGAATCTTCAATTGATTCAATTTTTCAACCCGCTCTGCCACTTCAGACACACGCTCTTGGATTTGTGTTGACTCATGTGAAACCAAATGAAATAGGAAATGAAGCGCGTATTTGCTAAAAACGTATCAAAATCTGATTTACTATGCATGTACTATGGCAACTTTTTATTCTCGGAGAAAACCCAGTATGTTGGCTGAGTAAATTTTATTCCAGGAAATATAAATGCGCTTAAAACAAAAGGAGCAAACTAAGGCTGTGGCTGGCACTACCAATACTATTATTTTATGCAGCTGGGAGCGAACATTTCGGGCAATGATATATTATTCAAAGTAGCAATGATGAGCATTCAATTATTAATATTGGCGGTTATATTTATATTTACTGACTTGTAGAATATTTGTACATTTGTCCTTTGTGCAATGGCTCGCGGAGAAAATTTTTAAAACTATTTTTATTTAATGGAACTAGAAGTATATTATACCAAAATGTTTAAAAGAAAATAGCAAAAACTGACAGATTTCTGTTGGGAAATTAGAAAATTGGAGTTAAAAATGCATTACCTATTTTTGTAGATCAGCATAAAAGGAGTTTAATTAAGCTTACTTAATCCTTTGTGTGGCTACAATGCCATTCAAACTTTCTGGTTTGTTCTGACTGGAAGCATAACGAGAAAATGAAATCGAACTAAGGCAGCAATAGACTGCTTGGAAAACCTTTTGGGACCGTAGAGGATTTTGAAGTGACTCAGGATAGTTTTGTGTCCGTTTACAATATGAGAGGAACGCGTACATCCAGTAGGCATGGGTGAACTATATACGGACTTCTTCAATTTTTTCAACTTTGGAATACACACAAATCTTTCCCAGTGTCTATACTAAAGATATGCAAACATAATATTCACTCATCAAAATACAAATTAGACGATAATTTGACTGACATGAGAAACTTACCTTTATCATTTCCCGGAAATTGATAATCAAAAGAGCCGAGTTTTCTAGAAGAAAGAAGAAGTGAATGAAAATGGTTATTACTTTAAGCGTACCGGGAAAAGCTGGTTTTATAGATAACGATTCCTGGAATCCTTTTTGTAATAATTATGGAAACGTATGGCAGACTGGAATCTCCAGGATACTACAATATTTGAAACTTTGCATGTTCAGCGGCGATAACGCTTGTTGTTTGTCTTGTAATCACACTTCAAAAATATAGAACAGTATGCAAAATTAGATTGAAGGATTATATTCAGTTCTATGTTGATTTTACAAATACGCTTGCATTTATAGGATACAAACTTCGAATCTAACATTACCCCAATAAGTAACAAGCTTCTCTTCTCAAGCTTCAGTCAGAATTGAATATATGTATTTAGAAAAACGTTTTACAACCCGAAAAAAGTCTTGTTTGGTTGCAGCATAGTAAACATACAGCTTTTGATTTAGCTTCATGTTTTCTCTATTTTCTACTTGTTCCCAGTTTTGTTGAAGCAGCAAAAGTTTTTTCTAGCCAGGGTTTCTCCTATGTAGACTGAAAGGAGAAAAATAAGAAAACTCTTTCGTTCGTAAAATTCTATATTGTTGCTCCACATGAATATACGAAAGGGAGTTTCCAGAAAACTTTCTAAAGCAACCTAAAGAAACGTCATTACCAACATTCTTAAATCTTAAGTAAAAAAACACTTTTTTTCTGTTTTGTTGTTATTTACACTTTTGTAGTCTAACCCAACGGAGAAAAACACCTGTTTTGGAGATTGCTTTGTCAAACTTTGACATATGAGAGAGTACACCAGCAGTAGCTGGAGATGACCTAAGAAAGGCAATACGAGTTAGGCATACGTCAGTAGTTCCAATTTACGTTTTCAGTCGTACCCTGACCTGGCAACAAATGGAATGACTTTCTTATATGGTGAATTCTAGGGTCGTTTCGGTGATGAAATATAGAAGAAATACCACTTGTTCCTAAAAAATGAAAAATAAAATCAAGCCGTTGTAGCATTTTGTACATTTTTATTTAAAACAGCTTAAACTTTTGAAAATGTTTAAAAATGCATAGTTTAGTTCAGTGTCATCCAGTGCCTAAGCTACAAGGGTGATAGAGGGAAGACCTTGCCCGGGCCGGGACCTTCATAGGCGATGGGGGGGCCGGGCTTTTCTTAGCACTGCTGAATATAAAAGCATGAGAAAAGATTTCGCAAGCCATAATTACATGTAACAACAACGATGCATGTATCAATCAGTAAACGATAACAATTTTTATTCATAACAATTCACAATAGTAATAAAAACCAGAAATCAAAGGGCCCTAAAACTATACACTGTCAATTAAACTTGCAGTAAAAGCGAGTAAGCCATACAACTAAATAATAAGTATGTTCTGTAACAGAACTTATGTTTATCATGCTAACTATTTATCCGTAGAAACTTTTGCAAGATCGTAAAGGTGTTTTTACGGAAATGCTGGCTTTCGGGCTACCAACATAATATCCGGAATTTAGCGGAAATTTATCGTAATCAGTAAATGGTGCCACGCTGTATTTATTATATGGTATGACTATCTCAGAGAGCAAAATAGAAATGGATGGAGGAACATTTTGTACGGCATTATAGACGCAACAATCCTTGCTGTGACTAAAATCGTTTTCCAACGTATTAGTTGCAGTTGCAGCAAATGGTAATTGCGGAAATTTATAAATCTCCTCCAGTTTCTTGTTAACCAATACATATATTGCATCAAAGAGGAACTTTGTTTTTTAGTTGTCAGCCACTTAATTCAATCTGTCTTAGAATCAAAGTATTATACGAAATTTTGATACATTTTTAAACAGTAAATATTACTAGAACCTTACAGAACATATATCACACCAACAACAAGCCAATAAATGTTTTAGCAAATTAATCTTGTTACGCTATCAAAAAACTTTAATTGCACAATCGTCTAAGAATAAAGGTTATATTTTGTGTTCAATTATAAAAATTTGAGGAAAATGCCAGGGCTAAGAATGTAACAACAGCCCAAACACTATTTCTAAAATAAAGTGGAGTACAGATGTTTTTAAACTTAGTTTCACGGGCGTGTACTGCACAGCTGCTCGAAATTGCTTGTTCTATATCAGGTCACAAAAAAGTGTAAAAAAATAACAATTTTCAATACCTTACATATATCAAACTGACAACTGTATTAAGTGCCACAAACAAGGTTGTTTGTGTTTATGCGTAAAATATGTTTTATTAACCTACATCGGAAAATACGGCTTTCCCACGAAGTTTTTTACCTTTTGCCCGGGCCGGGCCACTTCTAGCTTAGGTACTGGTGTCATCGTGCGATTATTTACTTCTCTGACAAAAATTTCCACCAACACTTGAAATAAAGTTTGATTTGGTTTGATTTTGTACGTAACACGGAATTTTTCGTATGTTTTCACTTTAGCTCATATTGGTGAAAGCTATACAAACACTGAATTTTATCTAAATAAACTCTTGGCGACAGGAAATTTATCTAAACTTGAGTTCTAGAATGAGTAGCATAAATCAACGTCAAACGCACTTTGGGTCACTGAACCGTAGCCAGAAGCAAAGGAATGCGTAAATTGATTTTCATTATCTGAATTAAAATCTTAGGTACCGACAGATGCTCTCATAAGTGGGCTGACTTTAGCGACTTCAGTCAGCGAAACCAGCCGATGATAAGAATGGTGTGGTAAAACTGGACACATACTTCAGGATAAAGTGACCAAACATTTGGAATGCTTATTTAATTGCGGATTACAAAAAAGCAAAGATCATTAAAACTTTTGGCAGAAACAATTTTTTTCCGCACAGATATGCAGATGAGCTAGGTACAAACTATTTTGCTTAGTAATAAAAATCCTGTATGTGTATACTTGTAGAAAGTCTCAAAGACGCTATTTTATTCTTACATTATGCCAATACTAATTCAATTAAATAATTTACATCAAAAGTAATTTAAATAGCGTGTGCTTGAAAGCCGTGAAATTAAAAACTTGGAGAACAATGCATTAACCGTAAAAATGTCATTGCATGATTTCGTCTTGTAGTGTAATCGCGTATGTAGTTATCACTATTTTAAATATACTTAAGCAGTTGCATCAGAACCTGGTGAACTTGATAACCTTATGAAGATCAAGGACAACCGGATTGTTATAATTTTTAATTTTGGTTGACACCTTATCAATATTTATTATTTATTGTGGTGAGCACACCGCTCTTGTACCGTTTTTGCTTACCTTTTACGACTAGGTATCAATTTACCTCAAAGCAATTTTTCTGAACATGTACTTCCCTAAAAACGGATTCCGACCTGAGCAACTTATCTTACAAAAATTATCCAATTTGGTGAAAGCCCGTTCTATGAATAGCCCAAACTGTAAATTGGCAATCTGGTTTGGCTTCGTGAATTTGACATGAGCTTGCCTGAAATAAAAAGCGTCTTTGCAACTAAGCCTACCACCTGCGGATATACGAGTCTTATTCTAGCAATGCTGTTGCTTTCCCGGATTGCGTTTAATCTTCAAACGCCGTTTTATTTGAATCACGTTCGGCATGTTCAGATCACTCGCACAAATTCTGTTCCCGGGTGAAAGTGATGATAGCTGGAACAGTAAATGATTGAATTTTATAACGTAAGCGCTTCCGTTGCCTCGGGTTGAGTTGTGACGAAGTCAAAACAAAAAGAAGGGTATTTTTTTATTTCACATAAATTGCTAATCTGGTTTACATATTTCCTTGGAATTCACTTTATGGAAATTGAAGGCATTTTAAAGAGAAAGTTCGAAATAAATAAATGTTACAATGGCGACGCCTTGCAATTGAGTATTTGATGCATTTTGACTGGTTTTTGTTTTTGATAGCACCTTTTCTGCATTTTTCGTTCAGCGTAGTGAACTGTGTCGTGTTTTGATAAGTGTCGGCTTTCATGTCCGTGTATGGAAAACTGCTCATTATTTTACTTTATAAAACAAGAATATGACAAAAAACGTTGAAAATAAAGAAAAAAGCATTTTTATCTGGTAGAATAAGCGGAAGCGATAATTGGGAGTCAGGGGCACGAACCTTAGGAAGCACAGTGACTCGCCAAAATTAATGAGCGTTTGGGTAGACTAGCAAACTGGCACTGAGCTCCTACATCGCTCAATATGTTGCTACTCGGAATCTTTTATTGTAAATGCCAAATAATCCTAACCTCTTTCGGATGTTTCAGGTTAAATTACAGATTACGAAATCATGATCATCTAATAAGTTGAATACAGGAAATTCTGCTTGTTTCATTTTCAAGACGAAGGTTTGAGCGTTAGGTTTGTGCGTGTGTATATAGAAAGGGTGCTGACTCATCAACAATGTTTACCAAGCACTCCATGTGTGACAAAATGTATGTTATCCATTTCCCGATGGAAATCTGAAATAATGATTACCAAGATTCAAGCTACTCTTTACCATTCTTGGTTTTAACCCACAAACTAACACAACCTCTTCGGGAATACATGTTCATTGAACCGAAGACGTAAATTTTTACATGGTTCTATCAGGGCAACTTAAATGTTTTCCGTAAAAATCAGAAGTTTCTATTGGCAAATGTTTAGCTGTGAAAAGGACAGATGGGAAGACAATCAGTGTTTTTCACAAATAAGACTAATTAGATCTCATGATTAGCAAATTGCAACGTCAAACATAAACAACTGGGGCTAATTAGGACCAAGATCCAGGTTAAGCAAACAATCATACTGATTGCAATCAAGAAACATTTTTGTATGTCAGAAGTTACAAAATTCCAATGTATGTTTTTCTTCTACAACAGGAACAACAACACGCGGAATTGGCAAAAAATGTGCTTGCAATACTAATCTTTCATTCATTAGATATATACAACTTTTACAGATATACCAAATGTGCACGTTGTAAGTGATCATATTACTGCGGACTCCTCCAATGAAATAAAACAACAATATCCTTACACACTCTTCGGAAGAAACATCAATTTTCCTTTTATATGAGTGCAATAAGAGACAGGTGCGTTCGCTATTGTTGTAGGTCAGTGACTTTCATATGGCTGCAGCGGCACAAAACTTTGCTCATCACCAAGCATGTAATAAACACACTTGACGTAATATCTGTTAAAATTAATATTTCGTAAGGCTGGGTTCCTACAATTAGAAAAATGCAATAGTTAACATCATATTGCAAAATGCAACAACGTCGTTTATTCGTGTTTCAGCAAATCGCAAAGTTAGCTGTGCTTAAAGAGCATTATTTTGTGGCGCTAATCTATAATAAAATGAAGAGTTTGTTATATTACCAAACCTACATATTTTATTTATTTTCAAGGTGGATGGTTTTTAGATATAAAGGAAAACTTGCTTTTATTTGTCATTTTAACATTTTCATTAAAAACTTGTTCTTAGCTGCAAAAATCCGTTGAGTCGTTTTTATTAATGAAACCAAAACTAACAAAAATCCGTATAAAAATCGTATTTTCATAAACTTAACCGCCTTGAAAGCCAATTATTAGGAGTTTGTGTTGACTCATGCAAAATTAAATGAAAATCAGAAACGACAGGGTAGCATAATATATATGCCTGTTTCAGTATTTATGGATATCCCAACAGAATTCCAGCATAATACAGTAAATCCTGAGCTACGTAGAGAAATGGTGAGTAACAAAGCCAAAGTGGAAGGAGCTTAGTATATGTAGCACCGACAGGTTTGGTGTTACAGAGAAAGCTCAGAAAAGGGGGAGTAGACGCAAAGTGGTCTCTTTGGTTTACTGAGCTTTCTCCTTTCAGCTTCAGTTTCTCTTCTGGTGCCAACCCAGCAGGGTAGACATGCTGAGAAAACGCATTTTCTGCTTTGTGCTCTCAAACACTGGGGAAACTTGAACACGGTTTTGCAAAGCAGAAATGGTTTAGGGGTTGCCGTTGGTATGTAAAGTTCACAAATCTACATTGGTTCAGAAAAGTGTTTGTGAGTGCTTGGGGCATTGTGCGATTTTTAAACGAAAGTTATTTGGTATGTAATTCTGTAAATGTAAAGAACTGCACAATTGCTTTCACAATGTCATTTCATATTCACTTTTCCAGGAAACGAGATCATACATGCATAGCAGCATGTGTCACTCATATCTATTTCTGATTTGGTCAGTTCGACATTTGACATTGCTGTGTACTCGCGTCTACTTTATTGGAACCGCGTTCTTTTAGTGCTTCTTACGGACAATATCCTACCTACCTGCCGTAGAGCACGTTTTTCAAAACATTAGTCCTGGGCCATCAATTTCAGTTTAGTAATAAAATTAGATGAAATGACTGTCTCTCCCTTTATTTGATGGAATTATGTGTAATCAAACCTGACAGCTACATTGTGTTTCTTGGAAGATAATATTATTTGAGTATCACCAAGCAAGCTATAACGAAACTCTATTGTCTTGCTATTTCGGGTTGAACAGCACATAATATACAAGCACAACTATTGGGTTCCAGCCAGTCTACTAGTGAAGCTCAAGCGGGCTACTTCACAAGACAAGCCACTAAACGAGTTGTGTAGAGAATGTGTGGTTACTATTGAGTTGTTTGGGGCGTCTTAAGCTTTAAGTGTTTATTTTTGAAAAACAAAGTGCAGGAAATATTATTTTAAAACAATTACTGAAGTGTTGAAACCTTCCAGATTTTCCATTTGCTACTTTGAAGCATTTTGCGACTACCTCCGAAATTGTTCAAACTCGGAAACCATATCCTGTACTCAGTTTGTTTAATTTTGAAAAATATTTCAGAACTTGTTTTGTTTGTGTACAACATGACGGGAGAAAGCACCTCTGGTAAAAGTGTAAAAATGTTTTTGTGTCACATAATCATTTTTCTCCTGGCGGTGGGCATCTACCGGAACAGTTTAAGTGGTGATTTTGTGCACGACGATATTGTGGCCATTGTGCGTAATCCGGACGTCAACCTCAAAAAAACGTATCAATATCAATCTGGTGAAAGTGGAGACTGGTGGTCTTTATGGAAGAATGATTATTGGGGAATGCCAATGTCCAGTGCAAATTCACACAAGAGCTACAGGCCACTGACCGTGCTAACATTTAGGTGAGAAAAAACATTTATTGTGTGGGATAACCCCAAACAAGTCTTTGTGATATTTGCCTGTAATGTTCACTTAGATATAGTGTGAATATAGTAAACAACTGAATAATTTCATGTGACCCTTTTTAGGCCAAACACTTGTATTGATTATTTAGTATTGACGGTTTGTTTGTTTTTGCGAGAAGTTGGTGTAAATAGGGTAAAGAGCAACATAACTTTGTTATTACGCAAAGGAGTTGCGTGACTTTTTTATCGCGAGAAAACAAATAATCATAAAATATAAATTGACAACTTCAAGTGTGACGCATGCTGCGGTCAACCGACATATTGTACGTACTCAAAACTCATCATACAATTATTTTATTGATTTGTTTGTTTCGGCATTTTAGATTGAATTACTGGATATGTGGAACCACACTTTGTTCGGACGTATTCCACTGGAAAAACGTACTTATACATGGCATGGTGTCATCGTTGACATTTTACTTGTGCCGGCAAGTGCTTCTATTGAAAATGACTACAAGTTTACTTGCCAGTGTGATTTTTGCTATTCATCCAATCCACACTGAAGCTGTTGCAGGAATCACTTGTCGAGCTGATGCATTGGCGTGTTTGATAATGCTTTTGTCATTTTTGCTGTACCACAAAAGTTTACGCAATGAATCTGAAAGTGGAAAAGAGAATATGATTTTATCAACATTACATGACTCAAACCACAATGAGTATAGCAAGTTGACTCATTTTAATTCCAAATTAAACTGTGAAAACTTAAATGTGAAAAACTTCAGTGATTGCAAAACATATCCCAGAAAACTTACTAAGTCCCATTGTGAGCTTAAGTCAAGTTCTGCAATCCCATTTGCATTCTGATCTATAACACCATAATGTACAAGGCAAACAACAAACGTTATCACCGCAGCACATGCATAGTTTCAAATTTTGAACCAGCAAAGAGATTCAAGACAACTGAAGTGGCTATGCATATTACACATACGTTTCCGTAATTACAAGGAGGATACCAGGAATCAATATCATTATCTACAAAAGCAGCATTTGTCGGCACTTATAGAATACTACCTTCTCTCATTCACTTATTTTTGCTTTTATACAAGCCGGTTCACTTGATTATCAATCTCCGTGAAATAATTAAGGTGAAGTTTCACACGTCAGTCTTAATATCTATTCTGATGGATGAATATTACGTTTGCATTGTATCGGAAGTAAGAAAGCGTGTGTATTCCAAATCTGAACAAAGTTAGTAAGTATTCCAAATTTGTAGGTAGTAAAAATGTTGGAAAAGACGCCGGCACGATGCACAAATACCCACTTAATGTACGCATGTGGAGAAAGGACACAAAACTATTGTGAGTCACTCCCTCGTAATCCTGTATGGTATGGTCCCAGAAGAATTACCATGCATTTTACTCACTATAATCCCGTTTCACTTTCTCCTTATGCCTCCACACCGACCAAACTAGGGATTTTGAAAAATACTAAAGCCACACAAAAGACTAAGTAAGCTTAATTAGGTTCCATTTATGCTGATCTACAAAAGTAAGTAATGCATATTCAATTTCAATTTTCGAAATTCCCAACGGAAATCTCAAAGTCTTGCTATTGTGCTTGAAACATAGATTAACAAACCCTTCGCTATATAATATTTTTGCTGCATAAAATCAGAAAAATATTTCATAAAACTTTCAGCCAACACTGGTACAAATGAAAAATCTACAAATATTCTACCAGCCAGTAAAAATAACAGCCAATATTAATACTTGAATACTCATTATTCTTACATGAATATTATATCGTGGCCTGAAATACTCAATTGAAACAAGTAATAGTCTTGGATGTGCCGGCGTTTGTTTGCTTTTTTCTTGCAAGCTCATTTTTTTCTATTTCCAGAAATCAGGTTTACTCGCGTTTTCTTCGAGAACATAAAGTTGCTATAGGCCATGGATAGTAAATTAGATTGTGATACGTTGTTTAGCAGTTACGCGCGTCATTTCATATTTCATTTGGTTTCACATGAGTCAACGCGAATCCGAGAGTATGAGCCTGAGGTCTGAGGTGGCAGAGCGGATTGAAAAATTGAATAATTTAAAGATACGACTTAGCGTCCCTATCACTCCGAAATACGATTCAGCGGATATTTCTCAAATGAACAGAATACGCCGAACGCGATTCACATTTTTATACATGGGCGGTTTAAGTAACCACAAGCCAAAACTGACATGAAAACCGTGTTTAGAGATTTTGTTAGGTAAGACTTGGTAGAAAAATTGTGATCAAGCAGCAAAGAACTTGATTTTAAGCCACTTTCAATTATCTAGTGAAAGCCTTAGAAATTTGTGAGTCTGTACGTAAATTTTGTTTTGTATAAGCCAGTAAATAATCACTACATGTTTGGTAAACGGTATATTGCAAAAACAACTGATTAGGTCAAATTCATGAATCATTTCTTACTTTTTGCTGTAAACGAAACACCAAACGACTGGCAGTACAGTGGAAGTGAAATCCTAAAAGTTCTCAAAAATTTTAACTCAACAACAGTCAATCGGTCATTTCTTACATGCACTAATATTGCTTTCTATCAGCAATTTGGACAGACTTTCTCGGATAAGGTTTTTGCACTTGTTGTTGCATTAACTAAACTTTGCCAGTTGTTGCTTATTGTATTTTGTAAATATTAATTAGCCACAAGAGCAACCTAGCTAGTGTTAACCACCTTCTTTTGATGGCATTTTTGAAACACATTGGTTACAGAATAAGTTGCTTGTGTCGTTGCTCAAGTTAGCTTGTGCCAACAATAATGTGTATGATGTCAGGTTTATGGAACTTTTTGGATTTTACAAAAGTAAAAAGGCACTTCTAATGAAACCTATGTAATAATTAATATGTAGTAAAAGCATTTGTTTTGCACTCACCCACAAATTTAATGAGTTCTCTGTAACAGTCTGTACCATTTGTTGGACTAAATTTCCCGCTGGCATGAGCATATAATACAAAGTCTTACAACTCGAGAAAACTCTAACAATTTTCTACGAAAAATCAATTTGCTTTATTGAGGGAGTTTTGATGGGAAATATTGTCAGATCCACGAAATTATTTGATAGAAGATTGGGTCATATCAATTTCTCCAGTGTCCCGAAAACGCCAAAACCATTGAATTTGAGGAGTTTTGAAAAACTTTAAGCGGCCGTCAGCTCAACAAAATGAACCTAACTGTTCTAACTGATACTACAGCTTCAGCATACAACTAAACTACTATTGTTCATTAAGTATTAAATTCGTTTTACTTAAATGTGTTATACAGACAATACTGTGTTACCCAATTAAATTTTAAATAAAAGTTTTCGTTGGGTGCGTTGGTCTCTTCGTAATGTGTCTGGATTTTTTGCGGCGCATGTAATGAATGGTACAAGTGGGAATAACGAAATCTGTGGAACAACATGGAATGACATTAAAAACAGAATAATGCCTAAGCAGAAACAGTTCACTTAATTAGAGAAACGGTTGGTCATCTTATTAACTGAGGTTGGTCACTGATGGATTGGGAAGGATTAGTGCTACAACCTATAGTTGCTTTAACTGTAACAAAAATGCATTCAAAGTTGCTTCCTATTTTCCAGTCTTTGTATTAATTCTAAGGTTTTAGAAGCTTACAATTTACACAGGCAAAATCTACAGAAATGTCAAAGTTACCAGTATGAACATTTCCAACCGTCAAATTTCACTTTACATTAAAAAACGTTTAGATCCTATAAACGTATCAGTAAGATTTCGTATTTATACCAAGACATTTGGATATTCGGTATAAACACCAAGGTATTCGTAACTTTATCACGTTTCATACTTGCAAGGATAATCAAAACACCTGCCAAAATATGCGAAGTAATGCCAGATCAAACGTCAGTAAAGTTTGACGACGCGTAGACGAAATTGAGCTGCCTTGCATGAGTAAATAAACCAAAAGCATTTTATACATTCAGCATATTGAGTGGATACACAGAATTTAAATTAGATTCAGAAAGAGCAGAAAACCCGAACCCGAACTATTTTTTTGTGAAATAATGGACTCAAGATCGGGAGTTACTAATGTGAGTTTTCATTAACTGATACTGATATATTTTTATCAGATGCAATGGTTTCCATTTTGTCTTGTTTGAACTTGTATAGTGATCAACCCAGAACAAAATCTGGTGTGTCTTTAGGCAGTGTTAAAATTCAACTGGTTGCAAAACTCCCGTTACATCTTTCGGAAAACTGATAATTGACATACCTATTACATAAACTAGCAGTTTGTTTTGATGGCATTGAACGGGCTTTTAGAAATTGATTACTGTTGACGTGTTGGACTGTCAAAACAAAGCATATCAAATGGATCAAATATTGTTATCTCCTAATAGATATTGTAAGTAATTGCATTAAAATTTCTGAAAAATTTCATAAACTTGTTATGCTGCTGTTGTAAAATTGTTTATTTGGTCCCAAGACATGTACAAGTAAGGGCACATTACTTGCCAGTTTAAAAAGTTAAAGAAAGTAGCATTGGTTGCATCTTATCAACGAACTTAAGATTTCATTAATAGTAGCTCCACTAGATACGTATTACACAGTCTACAACAATTCATTTTGCTCATAATTTAGCACACTTATTATAATAAAGGACCATATACTGAATTGATTATGGACATGTAATGTAGGAACTCCCACGAATAAAAACTTCCCGAGCGCAATCCTGATGCAATGGTTTTCCACAAACGAAGCACTCCTGTGTAAAGTCTTCATCATTTTTGCAACAGCGAGTTAAAGTAACATATTTGCGGGACTTCATGACAGATTTTAACATACAACTCCCGATAACAGTTGCAGTAATATGGTGTCGATATTGGGGAAGGTCCGGCATTTTTTCTATGGACCAACCATTCACAATTGCTTCAGCGTAAAAGCAAATAAAAGGACCACACTGAAGTGCGTTTTTTCCAGTCCAGATTGCGCCGCGCTACTTGCACAAACCTTCCACTCGTCATCCTTTGCAAATCCAAATTTAGGGTTGAAGGTTGCTTCCAAAATGAGCTTTTGAACGGGATTTAACTTATAGCATCCAATTGGATCCAGAACTAAAATGCAAATTGAAATCAGAACACTTTCAAATCGTAAACAGAGTTAAAATACAAGTAAAAATAGCAATAAATAGTGTTACACAAACCTAAAATTTCTTTATTTGCAGGGTGCATCACTACTAGAACCCAGTGGTTTGAATCATGATTCACTGGAAGAAACACGTTCGTTATTTCGTTCCAGTTAAAATATTCATGTTTGTCCTCGGTAAGAAATAAGTTGGAACAATCATTTACACGCAAGATAGACAATGTTTCTGGCGCAGTTACGGTGATGTTACGGCACATCCTCATATCAGCAATTCTTAAGAAGAAGGCGTCAATAACTGAATCAACAAACCAGTTAAGGTTTTCAACGAATTCGGTCTGCAGAAGTTCCTTCATTAATTTTATCTCATCGTTTTTCAGATCCATACTTAGACACTTAATTTCACTCATTGTTATTCCACCAGTTGGAAACCTCAGCAAAACATCCCTGTGGTTGGCTCTTGTAATTTTAGGAATCGGAATCAGGCGCTAAGTGACGCCCGTGCCAGCCCGTGATCGTCACGGGGGCTGGGACATGTACGGGGCCGGGAAATTTTCAAGATCGAGAAGAAAATCAGAAAAAAATCAGATACAGGAAAAATGCATGCCCAGTACTTACGTTGTTACTACAAATGTACAAGCGCAATCCTGTATGCATTATATAAGAGAGCTTAACAGCGTTTTCATAAAAGCTCACTAATGTGCATGAATATTTTTATTTAAACAAATGGAACAATCAACAATATCAATAAAATATCAAGCCCAGTCGTTATATAAGTATGTTGGTTGGTATGGTACCGAGACTAGGGATATTTAAACCACCCAGAAGAGCAAACAATCCTACCTGAAATTTAATAACCACCAAACCTTTGAATAACAAACTTGCTACTTAAATTAAGATGATACTTTCTACAGCATTTTCAGCTAATCTATACAGACGTTTACATTTCCCTTGGTTGGTGGTATTGTTGTGGACTAAAACCGCTGTTGTTTATGACTACATATTATAACACAAATTTTCCTCTTAAAATTATAATATTATTTTATATACGGAAATATTTCAAAGTTAGGTATTAGTCAGCTTTTGTACAATAATATTTAATTTTTATACAACACTGGAATTTACGATGTTACAAGATTATACTGCGTGCAATAAAAATTTTCCCAAACCAATTTGTATGTATTTATACTTAACGCATTTTTAGAAACTATGAGCTTCGGTCTGGTTTATAATATGTTCTCATATACATATCGTCATATGTTAATGTTTCCATGCTAATGTAGTGTGGTATTGTGAAATGCGGTTTACTCTAAAGACGTCAAAACATAGATGTCGAAAGATAACAGAGAGACAACCATTATCGATTCGGTCAATTTAAAAAACCATTCAACCCGAGTTCCCTGAAAACTTGTTTTTTGGAATAAAACGCATTAATATAAACCGATATTTATTTCACGAGGGCCGGGACTTTGCTCACTTAGCCACTGATCGGAATATGAGTTACTTTGAGTGGAGGTATTGGTGTTTCTTGTTAAATAAGAACAAACAGGAAAGTAATTAATTTAAAATAAAAACATATAAATCATAAACTGGATTCATCTTTGTTTGGCATTGCTTAAGTTTTTAACTAACCAGGTAATGCTTTGGGTAGGTCTAAGCCCAATTCATTTTGTTCTGGAATAAAAGACGTTCGTTAAACAAACCAACTACATTCAAAACTGATGAATTTGCTTTCAAATGTTGTATAAGCTGAATTTACTAGATGGTTCCATTTTCTTTCTCTTAGCTCCAGGCAGAGGCTAAAATAGACGTGTTTTGAGCGTGAGAACCACGCGGGCCGGGACAGGCTTTAAAGTCATGGGGCCGGGGTTGAAGACAAAATAAAACTTTGCTAGTTTTATTTTGTCAAAATAAAACATAAAAATTAGAAAGGTATTTGACACGTTCATACTTGCATATCCTTAATGCGATCAAAAGCATCATTCTATCAGCAATTTAGATTATTTACGCGTAGTGTTTATGACTTAATTGTCTAGTTAATGACAATTCTTTATTTGAATATCTGAATATGTGCGATTTCTGGGCAAGCCATTTCTTGTTAATAATTGGTAAAGGTCAAGTCCTACTGTGATACACATCGTGCTGTTTTTAAAATAGATAATTAAAGGGAAGAGTAATGGTTTGTTCTAATTTAATTTTCATCTTGTGGGAGCTCTAATTTAATTTACAACTTAATTTCTTTGTCACTTATGTAAATCACTGTTTCCTATTTACCAAGTAATCCTTGTAATTAACCTACAGTAAACTGTTAACTAGTCAGTAAACTAAAATTTCTATTCAAATTTGTTCTCATTCAGAGTGTCTACTATATTTGATACTCTTCGCCAAGTTAGTTAATTTGACACGACATAAGTTACAAAAGCCATACAGTTTATGTCTAAAAAAAAGTTTAACGTATATATATGTTTGTTTCATTTGATTCAAATGCCTTGTGGCCGAAATACAATTTTTCTACAGTGTCGTGTTTTTAGTAGATGGAATATTGTTGGCCATAGAAATATTTTTTAGAAAAGATGTATCATGGATTTTCCTCCATTTTGCTTCTCATCCGAAACTAACTATTATTTTCGTTATAAAATTAGAGCAAAATATTTATTGTTTAAGCTTGCGCCCTCACAAAAGTATACAACAGTTCAATTGAGAAAAACATTCTGCTTGGATTAAAAATTAAAGAACTTTAAATTGCAAAATAACCTCTTTCTGATTCAGAGCACTATATTGTGTAAAACTTTAAAATCTCTAATGCTACGGAATATGCTATTTGATTTTTCTCTGGTAATTTACTCTGGTAATTTACTTTGGCAATGTCTCTCACAATCATAAAGTCCTTCCAGTTATATGGTGTCACATGCTCCTATAGTTAAATGTGTACTCTAATATTAGCATAATAGTTACCGTCATCTGCTGTTTTAAAGTTGTAATGCAGAGCGGTTTTAATAAATAATCTAATTTTAAGTTTTATGATAATTATGTCAAGAATGTCATTAAAAAGTCATGTTTACGTAAATACCAGTATCAGTAAATAATATTATTGAACAATTTTCAAAAACTTAAAATTTTATAACCTTAAGAGGATGCAAATAGGATTCAATCGTTTTCATTTAAGTATTTATTTAACGGTTGGTTGGATTCAGCAGTTACAGTGTAATGTGCCAAATACTCTATTTCGCATTTTAAAAATAGTTTTAAGTTTTTCTTTTCAGTGTATTAAATTAACTATATACTTTAAAGAAAAACGATTCGACGCTACATCAAATACCCAAGTAACGAAAGTACTGTTAGAGTTTTTTTCTTGATTCCAAAGCTTGAGCAAGACTCGACGCCACAATGCAGCAACTACGTGGAAGATTGATATGCTAGTTTATAAAAATAGATTATATAAAAAATTGCATGGGGTTTATTTTGAAAAAATATCTCACGCGGGCCGGGGTAGGCCAACTTTAGCTACTGCTCCAGGCTGCTTAAAACTTTGTCCCCGTTTTGTTCCAATCGCCTTATTTACCAACGAACGGTACAGTTTTCCAATATTTGGTTTGCATTTTCGAATTCTAGGGACTGCGACGATTCCTATTGACATTTGTGCTGCCATTAAATGGGAACAAGTTCCTGACCGCTTGCAGCTACACGAAATATTTTGCAGATTTACCTAAGCCATAAAGATAAAAATAACAACGGATCATGAATGATTTGTATGCTGTTAAAGTACACTTGAATTTTGTAAAGTTGTCTGATAAAATAGCATACCATGTACTGGGTGTCCAATAAATCTGTGACCACAAATACGTGTTGTTTAGGAAGCAGTGTGATGCGGTTGGCTTCGACAAACCATTTTGCCATCCCAGGCAAAGTGGTCAGCTCAAAAAAGTTCTTTGAAGTATACTGTCTTTTTGTTAGCATGTCATCAGGGTATTTTCCGTCCAGCACAAGGGAAGCTATGACGTCTTGGTTAACAACGTCACGAATGTTTTCTGGAGCATACAGTTTTCCAATGCTATCTTTAATATGAAGATCTCCAAGGTTTTGCAATCCCAGCATAATATCAGATAATCGACCGGCTTGGTAAAAGTACCACAAGCTAACGGCTTGAAAGAAGTTCTGTCTTGTTGGCTGTCCTGCTACTCCTGGTCGCACGCCAATTGCCCTTTTGAAAGCAGCATTTGCGGATTCAGCAGCGTTATTTGTAATCCCGGTTTGGTAGTTATAAATTCCAAGGCTTTCAAGTCGCGGTCGAAAACATTTTTGGACATCTTCATTAAGACATGTCATATAGTACGCCTCAAAGTCAGAATCCCAGTGTTTTTTAAAGCTTTCCAAATTACTGGAATAATCCTCGAACGTTAGGGAATTGAGTAGAAGGACAACTTGGTTGACATATTCAGTGCTAGTTTTTGCTTCGAGTTTATGTTTTTCTGTCCACCTTTTTACGTTCTATAATAAAAACGATTTGTTTAAGTAAATGAAAATGTTTTAAATCAACTTAAATAAAAATAAAATAAAAATTATTTACCCGTCGAATGTGGTTCCAACAGAACACGTTTTTCGAATTTGGAAGATGTTCCTGAATTGTGTTAACTATAGATTTTTCCCGGTCAGTCACAATTATCAAGTTTGCCGAGTTAAAGCCTTTTGAAGATAAAACTTTGAAAAGGGCATCGTGGCACTCAGCTTTGGTAGAATCATGTAAAAGTAGAGCGTACGGAATAACTGGTTCCTCCTTGAAGCCCGGATGGATGAAAGAAACAATAGACGCAAAAAAAGTGCCCACTTCAAACGTGGTATCGTAATGACACACCAATTTTCCAAATGTCTTCAGAACCGAATCCAAATGCTTGTCCATTTCGGGATGACACACTATTATCAGTACATGTGGAAGCATTTCCATTTTGGGAATAATACCTCCGAACGTCCTTCCAAACAGATAAGTTTCATACAAATCATCATGTTCAGCTTGTTTTTGCATATTGTATTTTGCATTGTAAATTTGCTTCCTGTTTCTAATCATTTTTGCAGGTTCAAGGCTGGTAGCATTGAGAATGGCATCCATATTCATTTCCCTATTTACAAAAACAAAAATGTTATAAAATATATTTTATATTTACATGTGTTCATTGAAATGCTAATTGTTTGGGGCTTGAACCTTTGCACTTGTGCTGGTGATTTATTTTCTTTAAGCTTTTTGTACATTATATCTCGAACAAGCGACTCCGTTCTAACGTACTCCCGAACATGAGAGTTCAAGTTTGTTGACCTATTTAAAAAAACAAATGAATCAAATATTGGCCCAAGTTTAATTTGATATGATTTTCATCAATTATAAGTTTGGATTCACATAATGTTTTGGAAGCATTCACCTTGCAATATTTAATTGATTTGATTGGTCAGGCTTCATACTATCAAAGCCGATTTCATTGATAATTTGTTTAGCATTCTCCTGGTTTCCATCATTGGTTTTTGATTGAGAGATTGACAGCCATGTGGAGCCGATGACGTCATTTTCCTTTAGCTCTAAAATATATGCATAAAAACTTATTAAGTACGATAATTATTTTAGGCAGCACTAAATGATTTTGTAATGTAAGGGATTGTACCAATTTTCATACCAATTGGCTCAAGTGCAACAGAATCCGAGTTAAAAGCCTTTCGTGGAACGATCACGGTTTCTGCTTGGGAAGTAATTTCTGGAATTTCAGGAGAAGCTGTAAAACTGGTAACGTCGTTCACAACTAAAATATTTACAGAAATATGACACGGGATTAGCAGTGGAAGTTATACTTACAATATGACCGAGGTTATGTTCTACTTTAATGAGAAATGTGCATATAGGGTTTCATAAATTCTGCAGATTTGGATACCTGGTGCTTTGACTGGGGAGTTTTTAAACAGTTCTTTCCTCGCCAATGTGGCTTTTTTTTGCGGAGTTAGCCTGACGTTACCGTGGGGAGTTCCTTTAGGAGAAGCAGTTTTTGGATCAAAGGAGCCACAATAATGGACAATGATGTACGGGGACGCCCAACTGTTTGGTGGATTCAATCGGTGATCTATAGGCAATAACTGAGATATTAGTCTGAAACTGTTTTGCAAGTTATAGTTAAATAAAATATCATTCGGTCATATGGCAGTACTCAAAGGATAATATTCCTTTCTGAAAAAGTCCACTTCAGTTCCATTTGACTTCAATTTTGAAATGAACACTTCACAAGTAGGGTGATCACCATTTGGCTTCTTAGTGCTACGTTTCAGCCTCCAGTTGTATCCATCTTTCCTCCAGTACTCTTTTGAAGTGTCCATGTCGACCTTGAAGATGTATACCTGCATCAACATTTTAATTAATTGCCGATTTAACGTTAATGCAGTGCGTATATTTACCATTCACATGAATGGTTAACCCAGTTACTCAAGTTTTAACAGAAATTACAAAACTTACTTCATTCTTGGCGGGCTTGAAGGGTGGCACATATGACACTTTCTCCGGGGGGATGCGTTGTCGATACCTGAGCACATCTTGGGGAATAAGTTTGCAGTGGCTAAGTGAGCAAAGTCCCGGCCCTCGTGAAATAAATATCGGTTTATATTAATGCGTTTTATTCCAAAAAACAAGTTTTCAGGGAACTCGGGTTGAATGGTTTTTTAAATTGACCGAATCGATAATGGTTGTCTCTCTGTTATCTTTCGACATCTATGTTTTGACGTCTTTAGAGTAAACCGCATTTCACAATACCACACTACATTAGCATGGAAACATTAACATATGACGATATGTATATGAGAACATATTATAAACCAGACCGAAGCTCATAGTTTCTAAAAATGCGTTAAGTATAAATACATACAAATTGGTTTGGGAAAATTTTTATTGCACGCAGTATAATCTTGTAACATCGTAAATTCCAGTGTTGTATAAAAATTAAATATTATTGTACAAAAGCTGACTAATACCTAACTTTGAAATATTTCCGTATATAAAATAATATTATAATTTTAAGAGGAAAATTTGTGTTATAATATGTAGTCATAAACAACAGCGGTTTTAGTCCACAACAATACCACCAACCAAGGGAAATGTAAACGTCTGTATAGATTAGCTGAAAATGCTGTAGAAAGTATCATCTTAATTTAAGTAGCAAGTTTGTTATTCAAAGGTTTGGTGGTTATTAAATTTCAGGTAGGATTGTTTGCTCTTCTGGGTGGTTTAAATATCCCTAGTCTCGGTACCATACCAACCAACATACTTATATAACGACTGGGCTTGATATTTTATTGATATTGTTGATTGTTCCATTTGTTTAAATAAAAATATTCATGCACATTAGTGAGCTTTTATGAAAACGCTGTTAAGCTCTCTTATATAATGCATACAGGATTGCGCTTGTACATTTGTAGTAACAACGTAAGTACTGGGCATGCATTTTTCCTGTATCTGATTTTTTTCTGATTTTCTTCTCGATCTTGAAAATTTCCCGGCCCCGTACATGTCCCAGCCCCCGTGACGATCACGGGCTGGCACGGGCGTCACTTAGCGCCTGAAGTTCAGGTTTAGTTTTGAAAACAACGGCCATGTTTATGTCCAAAAAGTAACTAGTTAATGGATGACTAAAATTTATTCTGATAGCATAAACTCAGTACACCTGATGTCAAGGGCAGATTTGTTGTACGACTGTTGATCATGTTGTGTGGTGCACTAGTTCTTTACCACTGCCGATGCAATATATATTCACGTTTGTGAATGCGACAGAATTTTCTGGCGTCAAAAATGCGAAATTTCATTCGTTGTGTGTTTTCCTTATATTAGAATGGACAATATATGTACCTACAAATTTTTCAAGTGATTTTTTGGTTATGTGACGACAATTGGATCCGTGTCCGGAAATCATTTCTTAAGTAAAGTTTGAATCCAGCCATAAAAGTCGAGGAAATTGATTCAATGCAACGCACAGTGATGCACACGGGGTTTGGCTACTTGATTAGGTACTTTTAATTAACTTTCTAATTAATTAATTAATTAATATCTTGGAGTTTTTATAGAAGGATTAAAGCATGTAAAGAAAGAAACATTTCGTCACCTGGTATGGAGCAGTGGTCCGACTGTCCTACAGTTTTATCTTAGAATTTCTATGGATCACTTGAAAATCACAAGTTGCCCAAATGTGGGATACAATGGTCTTCTTACTTGGACGCAGTTAGAATAGAACGCAATTAGTTAGTTAGGTTTCGAATTTTAGAAACCTGAAAACTTTGACATTTCGCGACCTTTAGGAAGTACGTGAGCCAGAAATGATCTTAGCCCCTTTGAGGGGGCAACCGGCTATTTGCTCCAAAACCAACTAGCTCCCAGACACATTAGCTCCACGTGCCATTTGCTCCCAGGTAAGTTTGCTCCCATACCAACTAGCTCCCGGACCACTTACCTCTCATGCCATGTTGCTCCCTGTTCAATCTCCTCCCAACAATTTACTAAACAGTGCATACTCATTGAGATTCAAGCTATAATTAAGAATAATTAAATTTAATTAAAAACAATTCTGAGAACTTAAAACCATTTACATTACGTTTCATTACGTTAGTTAGGCTTCTGCGGTGTCCCTATTCCTTGTCTGTGTGTACTTGTGTGTTCTGTTTTTATAGATTGGCACTGCACACAAGCAATGAACAATGACAACAGCTAACAAAAGGAAGCAAACAATATACATATTCCTATTATAAAAATAGTTGTACTAAGAATTTCAATGTAATGTGTACATGAAATTATAATAAATTACTTGAAGCGAAGTCTGTATCTTGACATGAGATTGACCGTGAAATTATTAGTAAAAATGGCAAATATGAGTTTCCCAGAAAGTCCGTTAAGAAGATATAAATCAAAGAAATAAGTGAAAAATAATCAGCTTTAAAATATCAAAAATACAACAGCCCAATCGACGTAAAAACTCTGAACGGAGATTTGATTGATAGAAAATAGTAGATCAATCTAATTCATTTCGTCTAAATTTAGTTGAAATTATTTCCTTCTTGGCCCTACAGATAAACCTGAATGGTAATAATATTATTATGCAATATTAAAAACTCTCAAACTAATCAATGATAATATAATTTGCAAGGCTGGTCAAAATTTTATTAGAAGGCATAACTAACTCTACGAAGGTAAACGGTTTTATGTTCTTAGAATTGTTTATATTCTTAATTGTAGCTTGTATCTCAATGACTATGCCCTGTTTAGTAAATTGTTGGAAGCAACTTGCCTGGGAGCTAAAGTCCAATGGGGGCATACAGTTTGGGAGCAAATTGAAACGGGAGCAACATGGCATGGGAGGTAAGTGGCCCGGGAACTTCTGGTTATGGGAGCAAACTTACCTGCGAGCAAATGGCACGGGGAACTAAGGTGTCTGGGAGTAAATGGCACGGGGAGCTTAGGTGTCTGGGAGCAAGTGGGTCGGGCAGCTTACTGACCACCGGGAGCTAGTTGGTTTGGGAGCTAATTGCCTAGACCCCTTGGAGGGAGGCACTGCCCAACTGATGTCTTTCATTTTGCTAAAGAATCGGAGGAGTACTCAGGATGACTAATCATCTTTTTTCAATCCAAACTACAAAAAGCTTCCAGAAAAAATTTCATTTTTTTTACTTCAATCAAGTTTACTTACGAACGTTTATAATCCAGTTATTTGTAAAATATTCATAAATTCATTCCAGTTTTCATTTGTACATAACAAATCCGGCATTTTGTAGTCCAGCTTGGTTACTTACGTCTAACATATACAGTCAATTAAACGGCTTCACACATGACCTTCAAACATCACACAATCCGGTCCATTTTCCTTTGTGGAGTCAGATGAAAGCCTCATCCAGGAGGATTAAGACTAAATTGTCTGTTGCTTTATTTTTTTGCCAGATTCAAGTCACTTGACAATAGAGTGGAGTATTTTGTTGCATTTATTAATTTTATTTTTAATGAATTTCCCTAAATGTGTTTAATTAGATAGCCAAGTTGTAAAAATGTTCGTCTTGCATTGTCCCAATAAAATAGTTTCAAAATAATCTGTTTTTAGTATCACGCTGCAAAACCAAAATAAGCCAAAACAAACTTAACTATTCTTGTAATTCCTAAAAAGATTTATGACTTTTTGCGCTTTTTACGTGTGACAAATGTGTTGAAAATTATGTTATGCTTTACAATTAATGTTAGTTATTTGTAATTAAAAATATATGTAGACATGAAAATTGGATAATGCATGTTAATTAATGAATAAACCAATTTTTGAACACCATTCTCTTTTAAAATTACATTTTTATATTGCAGTAATTCATAATTATTAAAGATGACTTGTAAATACATACAGTTATTTGTGAAGTTTTAAAAGAACATATAGTATTTGCTGAATATTTGCGTCCGTCCTTCACACTCAAACATTCACAAAACTACTCTCTTCCACTCTCTCAAGCATGTATTTGGCTAGGGAAACGATCTAGCAAGTAAACAAACAATGCACCGTTAGCAAGAGTTGATTACTGAAGCTACGATCACCCTGAACCACTACTGTGTCAAAGGGCCAAACCAATAACGTTGCATACATTTTAGTGAGCTCAATCAATTCGTCTGGTTTTACTACACTACACCCTTGAACTATTACAAATATATTCAACGAGTTTCACTAAATTTCTACACGTAATTGAAAAATTATTTTAAAAAATTGCGAAACCTTGTTAAATGTTGGTGTCTCAAAGCCAGGGTGCCACCAATCGGTAAAAAATGGAATTGGTACAGAACAAATCTTAAAACATATTTTTAGTGAAATATTGAAAATACAACGCCCTAAAGTAGTTTGCTTCCTTTAAAGTCTCAATACTAATAGCGAAATTCCTTCAACTTAATTCTAAGCAGCTCACTTTTGTATGTGTATTTATGAAATTTCTATCCACGGACGCGCTTTGAAAAACACTTGCAGTAGATTTGACATATAAATCAAGTACTTGATATAATAATGATACAAATAATCAAATACGCTGAGTGCATTGGGGTGGATTTTTGTTGGGGGGTGGATTTTTGTTGGGGGGTGGATTTTTGATGGGGGGTGGATTTTTGTTGGGGGTGGATTATTGATGGGGGGTGGATTTTTGTTGGGGGTGGATTTTTGATGGGTGGTGGATTTTTGATGGGGGGTGGATTTTTGATGGGGGGTGGATTTTTGATGGGGGTGGGGGGTTCTGTTTTGGGGGGTGGATTTTTGGGGGGTGGGGGGGTGCTTTTTTGGGGGTGGGGGGTGGGTTTTTGGGGGGTGCTTTTTTGGGGGGGGTGGGGGGTTGCTTTTTTGGGGGGTGGGGGGTGCTTTTTTGGGGGGTGGGGGGTGCTTTTTTGGGGGTGGGGGGTGGTTTTTTGGGGGGTGCTTTTTGGGGGGTGGGGGGTGCTTTTTCGAGGGGTGGGGGTGGGCGTGCGTAGGGGTGCACTTTAGTAACTCCCCTCAAGATCCGTATCAAATTCAACAGGAATTTCCACAAGGATAAAACACGCAGTGCTCTGAAATATTTCAGAGTTCTCATACTCATAAATATTGATAGCCTGAAGCCGGTATCATTTTTTTCAGTTTTCAGGAACTCCAAAAGCGGAAAAAAAGATTATCTTGTGACGTACAAAACACTGGTGGCTGCATTTTTGTTGCAAATATTAGTGAAACTTACCTGAATACCTGAAGTCACAGAACTGCCAGGTTCCGTAAACTTAATATGAGAAGGTGTCCTAAATAAAAAAGGGGCTTAGCAGCAAAGCTTACTACCTGCAGATATGCGACTTTCAAGCAAGTAGTATTTCCTTTGCTGAGTGCTGAGTTTGGGTTGTTTAATCTTTCAGCAGGTATTCCGTTGAAAAAATATGTGGATCACGTTCGCCGTGCAAAGTTCATATCTACAAATTCACCAATTAAATTTTTTCGATTAGGGATTTTTGTGGAATTTTGGGATTTTTTTTGCAATTGAAGAAATTGCTTGACTTGGATCATGCGAAGGATTAAGCATCCCGTTTTGCAAAAGCGGTATGAGGGTCGACCAGGATCAAACTGGAGACTGGTGGTGCGACCAGAGCGCCTATTTGATGACATTATAAAGTATTACTGAATAAGAGAAATCGTAGTTAAATTGGAACAATGCGGATTATCAATTCAATAGCAGTTATCAGTGGACTTTATACATCAGTAGAGCTATAAGTAAATCGCAAATGTGAAATAATTATTCATTTTATGTTTTAATTCTCGCAGAGACAACGAGAAAACTTTATCATATGAACTTTGCATTGCTCTCACCAAAACAGGCATTGTGACTACTGGGTACACTGGGTACTTTAGGTACACGGGGTACACTGATTTTTTTGTACTGTAACACACATTTCAATGGCCAGTGGTTTCTAGTCAGCCTCAGGAAAAACAATAAAACCTTTATTATCCAAACTAAAAAAGTTCAGGTTAAAACCTTGGAATTTTACAACCTAAGAACATATTATGAATTTCACATTCTGCCGTTTTCACATAAAATCAAGTCATGTTCATTCCGCTTTTGAACCCAGCATGGGGTAGATTTAGGATCGTGGTAATACCAGCCAGCAGAAAAATTGTGAACATTGTTTTTTGGGCTGCGTAACACAGCCTGTGTTGCTCTGTTTGCACAGTAACTCTGATGTTGTGCATATTGTTGCCTTTTGCTAGGTTTGGTTAGCATTCACAGCCGAAAAACAGCATAGAACCTTTTTAAAGAAACCTAACTGATAACAAAGTAGACTATTCTCTAACGAACACAAAAAATACTTCTAATATTCCATTATCATTGTAGTACATTCTTCCTTTCAGGCATTCACAGGAATTTTTTCATTCTATTGAATGCTCTTCTGGAATTTTCTGATGAATAAAATAAAAAATAGATTAGTGCAAAGTCCAACTTTGTAACGTACAATGACCCAATGTAATGTACCCGACGCGTAAGCAGTGTGTCCCAAAGGATTTTTTATAATCCTATCTAAAATTAGCTTGTAAAGAAAAAATATAGCGGTGTTCACACAACTTTAAAAGAGATTTAGTGTACCCATGTATAAGTTGTTTGAGTTGTGTTTGTGCTATAAAAGTCATTAGAAAAACTGGCCACAAAGTGACAGCACAAGCATATTCCTGTTTGAATTGAGTACTCAACACTGCATTAAAAGTAGACTTGTTCAATTTTTTCCACATTATCGAAGTCAAAACAACAGCGTTTGCGATTTGCTTCAAACAATTTTATAGTGTGTAAGTTTAAAAGTTATTTGAAAGAACGCAAATTAATTTAAAAACTTCGTATTTCATCTTTATAACATTTACTTAGAAAGCAGCCCAACATGGAGAGCATTGTGTTCTGGTTTATCCTACTGTTGGCCTGTCTGACCTGCGGTGTGTGTTCATCCAAGTCCAGAAATCAGACAAATATACGAGATCCATCTTTTGAGAACGTAAGTTTTAATATCCAAGAAAATAGTTTCTCCGTGTTGTTAACTTGAGCACACGCTGGTGTAATATATTTCTAGAAATTTAAAGGAAAACTTAATATTCATCAAATTTTCTAGGAATTAAAATTTAAAATTTTTATTGCAGATTTTATTAAAATGCTCCTCAGAGGATTCTACATGCGATCCAGACTATGCGCACGCATGTAAATGCGCAGTAACAATAGCTCCCGTTCCTTCTACTACTCCAGGTGGCGTTCTTCCGCCTCCAACTGATGTTCATGCATGTTGCGAAAATCCGTGTGGTAACCTTTCATCTAAGCATTTAGTGTGCTCCTGCGAAGTGCGTGACTTAGACAAATTACCAGATTCAGTGAAAAATGAGATTGATGATCTGCTTTGCGAGTGTGGTGATGGCGTTGAGAATGAGAATTGCGGTCTTAGGAGAGATTTACAAAAACGCAAATTACAAAATATATGAATCACAAATTTTATAATAGAAAGTCTCAAGTTACAAAGGTTTTTTCTTCTAAATAAATAAATTACAAACACTCAAACCACCTTTTAGGGTACATTTTCAAGCATAGCTAAATAAAACCGAGGACTTTTTGGAAAAACCTTTCATATACATAATATTCAAATTTAACGTAAGGTTTGTTTTCCTCAAATGTAACGAATTAAAAAATAATATTTTATTTTTGCTGCATGCATGTTTTTAAACAACACAGAATTGTTCGTCTTTCAAATGCACTCACCAAAACGGAGTCCACTGTGTCCTGATAGCACTACTGTTTATAAGTTTAATGTAAAGAAGATTGTGTAAGAATTTATAGTTCTAGCAGACCGCACTGTATTCACCATCAAGATAAAATTTTAGAAGAGAAATAAATATTGCCTGCTAAAAGCATTACTTCCGAAAAATGGGAGCATAGAAACCATAAAAACAATTTTTTTGTAATTTAAGTTCGTTTTGATTTGTAATTTTGGGCTTTGTAATTGTCTCTTTTGTAATATATGTCATTCGTAATTTAAAATTTGTAATTTTTCCCTTGCGCCGAGAATTGCAGCTAATTTATAGGATTTATATATGTACTTCTGATTTTGTTCATCGATTGTAAGTTTATCGTTTTTTTCATCATTTAATAAATATTTTAGTCCACTATGACCGCATATTGTACATTTTGATTATTAATTACAATTACTTGTCTGAAGACATTGCAAGTAAAAATGCTCATCTTAAAATAAAACCACTCCAGTGCATTTTTAAAAAACGTTTAACTGACGGGTCATTTAATAACTTACTATTAGTCTTAGTTTGTACACAGATTACCGTACCAATGTGACCATTACACCACAACGTTTGTTAAGTTTTCCACAATTTGTCAGAACAGAATTTGGGAATTTGCGCTTTGTCAAAAGTTGAGAAAACTAAATACAATTTATGGTCCTACTATCTGCCGCAAATTGAAGAAAAGCAGTGTAGAATTTGTAACAAATGATTTATTCGCCTTGTAGAAATCATTGTGTATTGACAATTTGGTGCACATAGAAAATAAAATGAACTACATAAGTACGTTTCATGATATATAAATTATTTATTTGTCGTCCCAATATTATTACGACAGGTTCAGTATTCAAGGAGGGCTCGCCAGTCTATGTATACCTAAACCCCAGCAATCACAAAGGAATATTGTCGAAGAGTTGAAATTGCCTTGCACTGCGCATGCATTTAAAGCCTTGTTGAATGTAAAGCCATTTAGTTGAAAAACATTATGCATGATATGTTGCAGGTCTCTTTGCAAATAATTTGAGTGGGTCCTACGCCGTAGTAATAAAGTCGAGTTTGAGAAAAATCTATTGTCTAATTTATTTATCTTTGTTTTGCTTAATTGCAGTAATTTTAAACGCATTTGCATCATGCTTACTCTGCCGTTTTTTCAAGGCAAAATTTTTGTCAGGCGTCATAAAAACAACTTTTATCTACCAGAAATTCATTCTTTTATCCAAAGTCGGAAAAAAAGAATATTCATTTATCCCAAGATGATTTTCTGAGTGATAAACAATTATTCCGATTCCTAAAAATAATTTGTTAAAATTCTGTCATTCAACGCAAGTGAAGCAACCATTCTGCTTACTATTTTACTTAAGCCATTGTGCATTTCTTCAGACGACTAGTTCCTCTTTAGTATCTAAAATTCCAGATAATTTATCATTCTTATTTACCCGAACGTTTACATCACATATTATGTCTATAACTTTTCACCAAGTTAACTACAAATTTGTAATTGGCCTGAAATATTGCTGGAAGGGATATAGAAAGATTTTCAGATATCTGTGTAACACATATCGCTTAAATCAGTAAAATTGCAAATCAATAGAATTGTGTTCGAAGTTCTTTTTTGCCCGGCAGTTAATCCAAACACAGATTTGCAATGATTCCTGTAAAGCCATTAGAGAGAAAGGTCACAAGTGCATTAGAATTCTTTTTATTGTACAACCTGTCAGTGCAGTACTTTCTTTTTGGGCAGTAAAATCAACTACGTCACTGTGTGGAATCCATAAGTTACGTTTTTCTTCAAGTATAGAAATAAATTTTCTTGGGAAGTTATGACCATTTTCCATTGAACATTGATTCGTTCAGCAGAAAGTTCTATACTCCCAGTCATTCACAGATCACCTTATATCCATTGTGGTTGCCTTCAGTTTCGTGTTCAACAGATGGCCGACTGCAAATTACCTAGCTAAATATACCAATGACTTTGAGTGCAAAATGAAAACACTAAGACTACATGGATATCCATAAGAGTATGCTGACTTTTCGGAATAATTATTCATCCAAAAATAAAAATAATACTTTATCCCTGGAAAATCATTTTGGGATAAATGAATATTCTTTTTTTTCGGGGTTGGATAAAACAACAAAAAACAAGGTTAAAAATTCAGATTTTCTAGGGACGAGAAATTACATGCCTTTTTCAATTCAAAAACATGAACACAACGGCTTTTGAAGATGTACTTACTTACATGACTCACACACAGAGCTCAACAAAACGGGACCACACAATTTTAAAAATGCAGTACTTAACAACATATTGCAAAATGCAACAACGAAGTTTACTCGTGTTTCAGCAAAACGCAAAGTTAGCAATGCTCAAAGAAAAGTATTTTTTTGGTGCTAGAATATAATAAAATGAAGCGTTTGTTATATTACCAAACCTACGTATGTCATTTTTTTTTCAAGATGAATGGTTATTAGATATAAATAAAACTTGCTCTTCTTGTTGCTCATTTTAACATTTTCATTTAAAACTTGTTGCTAGCTGCAAAAATCCGTTAAGCCGTTTTTATGAATGAAATCAAAACTAAGAAAAATCTGTATGGAAATGGCTACCGCTAGCCCAAAACAGGAATGTTTTCGAAGTCATAATTTTTCGAAATTTCCGAAAACAAGAATTTGTATGCGAATAAAGATAACTAGTGTCAGCTCATAATATTTCTTTAAATTATTGTATTAAATGAAGTATCGTAAGGAAATTATGGGCATTTACAATTTAAATGATTTTGAACATTTAGTGCTGTAAAAGTGCAATTAAGGTGAATTAAAAATTTCGGGTATCTTCAAATGACATAATAAAGGTAGCTGAACAATTTCTGACCAAAAAATTTTCAAAAAGTTAATTGTAATTTTAATTGCCCTGTTAATTTTAACCGCAATTATCTTCTTTCCGCCTCCAGTACTAAACCCAGTTACAACTACGTTTGGTACATTTAAAGGTGCTGATTCTAATGACGTACCTATTTGGTCTAGTACTGGAGGCGGAAAGAAGATAATTGCGGTTAAAGTTAACAGGGCAATTAAAATTATAATTAACTTTTTGAAAATTTTTTGGTCAGAAATTGTTCGGCTACCTCTTTTATGTCATTTGAAGATAGCCGAAATTTTTATTTCATTCAAATTGTACTTTTACAGCACTAAATGTTCAAAAAGCAGTTAAACTTCAAACGGCCATAACTTCCTTAGATTTATTTCGCACCAAATTGTTTGTGTTAGTATCAGCTTGACATTAGCTATCAACACACGTATGCAAATTATTGTTTTTGGCGATTTCGAAATATGTCGATCTTGAGTTGGGGTAGCGGTAGCCAAATGGTATTTTGATCAACTTAACCACCTTCAAAGCCCATTAGAATTCATGTTGACTCATGTAGAACAAAATGAAAATCTGAAACGACAGGGTAGCATAATATATATGCCTGTTTTAGTATATATGAATATCCGAAAAGAACTAAAGCATAATACGGTAAATCTAGAGCTACGTAATGAAATGGTGAGTAACAAAGCCAAAGTGAAAGGAGCATAGTGCATTTGGATCACCGACAGATTTGGTGTTACAGGGAAAGCTCAGAAAAGTGAGAGCGGACCCCAAGTGGATCTCACAAGGAACACTTTTCAGGTGCCAGGAAGATTCAGAGACGAGATATACCGATTCTGGTCAATTTTAGGGCGTAGATTACGAATCTGTATTTTGTTTATGTAAAACTAATGTTCTGACATTCTACAGTAGGATTTCTGTAGCGCGCGCAAGCCGTACATGGCACAGTTCAGCATAAGCACAGCATGCATGCCTTTGATCCTCCCTCTTCTCTCTACATTGTGTTGCTCGCGTAAGAGAGCGCACATTTGCTCCTTCTCGGCACATAGCACAACAAGCTGCTTGCTCCTCCCCCTCCCTCTCTCTCTCTCTCTCTTCAAGCGCAAGCAAAATAGAGTAAAGAGAATAAGTTGGAGCAAAGGCATGCATGCTGCGCTTATGATGAACTGCGTCAAGTACGGCTTGCGCGCGCTACATAAATCCTACTGTAGAAGTTCAGAACATTAGTTTTACAGAAAACAAAATACAGATTCGTATTCTACGCCCTAAAATTGACCAGAATCGGTATATCTCGTCTCTGAGTCTTCCTGGCACCTGAAAAGGGTTCCTTGTCAGTGGTTTTCTAAGTTTTCTCTTTTTAGCTTCAGTTTCTCTTCCGGTGCCAACCCAGCAGGGTAGTCATGCTGAGAAAACGCATTTTCTGTTTTGTGCCCTCAAGTACTGGGGAAACTGGAGACACTTCTGTTTTGCAAAACAAAATTGCAGTTGGTTTAGAGGTGGCTGTTGGTAAATAAATTGCAAATCAACGTAAATAAATAAGTTGATACTAATTTACTAAATACGGTTTAAATTAAAACACGTTTGTTCAAATGCGAATATGGTGATCCGTGAATTTTCAGAAAGAAATTTAAGCAGAAAAAAGCTTTAAGAAGTGCAGAGCAACTAGAATTTTCCAGTCTTATACTATAAATGCTATACCTATTGCCATGTTTACTAAAGTTTACCGTAACAATTGGGACGGCGTTTAAATGCACGTAAACCTAAAAATTATATTTGTCTATAAACCCGCCAATGTCACTTCATGTTCACTTTTCCAAATTAATTCAAATCTATAAAGTGGCGTACGTCAATCAAATGAATATCTGATTCGGTCAGTTTGGCTTTTGGCTTTAACGTGTATGCGAGTCTACTTACCTAGAACTGTGCTCTGTTAGTACTTTTAAAAACAAAAGCCAACTTGTGTGCCTGAATCGGAAAAACATTTCCAAAATAAAAAATACAATGCCATTAGCTTGACGTTAGTAATAAAATAAAAAGGAGTGATTGTCTCTCCTTTCACTCGTTGGAATTAAGTATAATCAAACGTGACAGCTACACTGCGTTTCTTCATGCTTATAAATACTTGAGTAGTACCATGCAAGCTATTGAACTTCACCTTCTTGACCTGGTATTTCTCTCGGGTTGAACAGCAAATAATACCCAAACACAACCTTAGGTTCCAGTCAGTCTGCTGGTAAAGCTTACTCCGACCACTATACTTCTCAAAATCTGCTGAAGTCATAAAGGGTTGAAAATTTACGGGTTTTAGATTTAGCCATTTTGGGGCATTATGAAACACAAACATTCCTAGTAGATACAATAAAACTCAAATATTTGTTCCAGTATCTACGTGTAACTCATAGCTTCTGTGTTTCCAATTTTCAAAAGGCTCAACAACTGTTGTAAACATACAACATGCTGTTTGTCGTAACATGAGAGAAAAAAGGTTTTCTGGTAAAAGTGTGAAAATGTTTTGCTGTCACAATCATTTTTCTCCTGGCGGTGGGCATCTACTGGAACAGCTTAAGTGGTGATTTTGTGCACGACGATATTGTGGCCATTGTGCGTAATCCGGACGTCAACCTCAAAAAAACGTATCAATATCAATCTGGTGAAAGTAGAGACTGGTGGTCTTTATGGAAGAATGATTATTGGGGAATGCCAATGTCCAGTTCATATTCGCACAAGAGCTACAGGCCACTGACCGTGCTAACATTTAGGTGAGAAAAAACATTTATTGTGTCGGATCACCAAAAATAAGTCTGCATGATATTACCTTAGATATAGCGTGAATACAGTAAACAACTTAATAATTTCATGTGCCACTTTTTAAGCCAAACACTGTATAGATTATTTAGTATTGACGGTTTGTTTGTTTTTGCAAGAAATTGGAGTAAATAGGGGAAAGATCAAAATAACTTTGTTATTACGCAAAGAGCTTGCGTGACTTTGTTATCGAAAGAAAACAAGTAATCATAAAATTTCAATTGACAAGCTGATGTGTGACGCATGCTGCGGTCAGCCAGCATACCATACTTACTCAGTGCTCATCATAATACCAAAATATTGATTGATTTGTTTTGATTCGTGTTTTAGATTGAATTACTGGATATGTGGAAAAACACTTTGCCCGGAAGTATTCCACGGGACCAACGTACTTATTCATGCCTTGGTTTCAAATCTAATGTTTCACGTATGCCAAAACGTTTTAGAATTGAAACATACTACAAGTAGGTTTGCAAGTGTGATTTTTTCTATTCATCTAATTCATACTGAAGCCGTTGCAGGGATCACAGGTCGAGCAGATGCATTGGCTGGTATGTTAATGCTTTTGTCAATCTTGCTGTACCATAAAAGTTTACAGAGTGAATTTGACAATGAAAGTGAAAGTTTTGTCAACATTACACGACTCAAATCACAAAAAATAAAGCAAGTTGTCTTGATCTAGCCTCTGACTGTGAAACAGCTAAGCAGATTTGGTCTCGTCAAACCGGTTTTGTTAAAATGGGTTTTGTGAAGCTGGAGAAAAACGAAAAAGGCGAGAGCTTTTTACATAAATTTCTACTCCGACTAGAAATGAAAATAAATCGTTTGGAAGAGAAATTTGAAAATTTGGCTGCTGAATTTAAAAACCGAACAGAGTCAACTCGAATTTGTGAAATAGACAAATTATCGGCAGCAAAATCGGAGTTACAGGAAGAAATCCTGTTGCTTGGTGAATTTATTGACCACAAAGACAAGGAAGAAGAATATCGAAAAAGATCTATTACAATTTATGGATTAACGTTTGACGAAAATGAAGACAACACAAAGGTGGTGACAAATTTTTTGGAGCATTTGGAAGTGACAATTGAAATCGAAAACATAAAAATTATCAGAAAAAGAAATTTTCCACGATCAGTTTGTATAGTTCGGCTTGCGGCTGTGGAACAGAAGCGCCTAATTTTCAGAAACTGTCACAAATTAAAGAGCTTTAATTTTAACGTCTCTATTTGTGATGATTTAAAATTCACAGAGAGAATGCTTAGGAAGAACATGAAAAGTAAAAAAGCATTATTTCTAACCCCGCAATCACAAGATTTTGAGATTCAAAAATCGCAATCATATGAAAACGTCGCTACGTCTACTCCGATTGAAACTCAACAACATACACCACTTGAAGAAATTGAAAATTTTAAAAAATGGCTTGAAACAGAATTGAAATCAAATATCGATAGTGTTAAATCAATATTAGAACCTACCAAAATTGGCATCCCCACCCTGAAATTCGACTCTGAAATTCAAGAACAGGATACAATAAATATGGAAAAACCAGTGGCTAGCACAAGTGCGTCATTATGCAAGCAGAATCAAGTTCAAACCGAACAACAACCATTCAAGGTCAACCGCACCACACCACGGCACAATCTCCATGCATGGGTTACCGAGACAGCGGAACAATTACTGGTGCAGAACATAGAAAATGTAAAGCATGTGAAAAGATCGCTAAATTTTCTAGCCAGCGTGAGATCATCAAATCATGAAAAGTTTTATTCCAGCCATCATAAGCAACCGGATTATTGCATGTGTGACGAAATTTATAGTTTTGCAAACCTGTCCAAAAAGATTACTAATAAGAAGAAAATTAACAGAGAGACATACTTACGTACGTGGCAAATAATTAAAGGAGCAATAGAAGATATGAAATCTGATCAAGAACTTAGAGGTGACACGGACTGCTACTGCCTAACTACTGACTTGGAGAGATATATACTACATGAGTTCGAGCAAATAAGGGGAACTTCAACGTGTAATCTCGGATGATGCAGGCAGCGGCAACTAAACCCAACAGAAGCAGAAACTTTTCAGACCAAGAATATTTTACTATAAACGGGTTTTGTAGCTTTTTACTAGCCTGTTTTTTTTCCATGCCACGGTGACTTTTCATTTATTATGCTTAAATCCTTGTATTAATATACAAACATATTCATGTACGTTAAACATAATGTCAAATTGTAAAACTCAAATAGGTCAAGACTCATGTGAAAACATATTATTAATGTAATGCTTTTATTTGTACTATCTCCATGGATCCCAAAGGAGATTTATGTTGAATAAATCTGATTCTGATTCTGATTCTGATTCTGATAAATAAAGCAAGTTGACTCATTTAGATTTCAAAATTAAATGTGAAAACTTAAATAATCCCTATTGTGAGCTTCACACAAGTTCAAGTTTAGTGAGATCTTATGTGCTGCTTTTTATTCCGGTTTGATTGAATGTTCTGCAATGTTGACAAAAGAAACTGGTATCACAGTTCTTGGTATCAACTTGGTGTATGAAATATACACTGATTTTTTAAAGCACGGTAACAAAAGTGGAAACATTGTCAACTGCTTTAAAAGTGCATTTGGTATAAAAAGCAAAAGTTTTGCAATAACGTTTTTGGACATAATTGTAAACCTGAAACTAAGGAAAAGAATATCCTTTCTAGTATCATTGGTTAGTCTCACAGTGTAAACGTACCTGTTATGGATTGTGATTTGAATCAATTTTTAAAAATTCAGATATTTGTCGTCAGTCTTACATTTCGAATATACCTACTTAAGGCTGTTCTTCTCAATACTAAAAAATTCTATGCAATTTGTACATAGTAACGAAACATAGTGACCTCTGTCCTTGCTTATAACGAGCCACCGTCACCCCATCCGACAGTTTTTTCTAATTTTATGTGTCAAAAGCAATAAATTTTTCAAATATCGATCAATACATTCATACTACAAACTCTTGCGGTTAGGATGATATAAAAATCATATAGTCTTTATTTAGGAATTTTCAGGTTATATGGAGATTTGTTTAGCAGTGTCGCATTCCACCAGTGGTTTGCAAGTAACTAGGTGGTGGCAAACGTCGTACTTCGGTACTGCATACCTTGAAATTGGTGTTTTGAAAAATATTTCAAATTTCCAAATGCAGTTACTTCGTATAAAACTATATGGAGAGAAATCTGAGCTCAACTTCATTTACGGTTTACGTTTTAAGCTTTCTGTCTGTGTTGCACCATTCGACGGATATGAACTTGCTAAGCAAATCCACATATAGCTTTAAAATTTCTAAAGAAAGACTATGTGATTTTTATATCATCCTAATCGCAAAAGTTCGTAGTATAGGTAAATGTATTGATTGATATTGGAGAAATTTATTGATTTTGTCACATAAAATTAGAAAAAACTGCCGGATAGGGTGATGGTGGCACGTTATAAGCAAGAACAAAGGTCACTATGTTTTGTTACTATGTACAAATTACAAGGGGATTTTTTAGTATTGACGAGAACAGCCTTAATGAATGGCTCATTTTTCTCATTTTGGTCGTCAGGACAATCCAGCAGTATATTCTGACTCAAGTCTAACTCGACTGCCGACATTTCTCTACCTGCCAGTTTTTAATGTTTGGCTTACCCTATGCCTATCAAGCTTATGACTGGGAAATAATGGGTTCTATTGCGTTGATTGAACCATGCTTTGACTTGAGAAACATAGCAACACTTGCTTTCTACGGAACTTTATCAATGCTTGTAAAACGTGCTTTAAAAACTGATGTAAAAACAGGAAAGCTATTAACTGTAAGTCTGCTATTCATCGTGCTTCCATTTGTACCGGCGTCTAGTCTCTTCTATCACGTGGGATTTGTGGTGGCTGAGCGAGTGCTTTACACGCCCAGCTTAGGATTTTGCATTCTTGTGGCTTTTGGTGCGGAAAGATTGTGGGATGCCCTAAAGTGTTCGAAAGTTGTAAAAGTGCTAAGTGTTTTGGTTCTTCTCTTACCACTTGGAATTCGAACTTGGGATAGAAACTATGTTTGAAATAGTAGAGACAGCTTGTTTACCTCAGGCATACGGGATAACCCACAAAATGCCAAAATGCATTATAATTATGCCAATTTACAAAAGGATTTTGGAAATGTGGTTAAAGCAATTGAGCACTACAGCATTGCTATCAGGTAGACAAATTCATTGGAATTTGGAAATATGTTTTTGATTGAACCAGATATAATATCTGTGTTTGGTTGGCAATATTTTAGACTTTGGCCGGAATATGCTAGCGCACATAACAATCTAGGAACTTTGCTAATGGGTAATCCTGATGCAACCGAGCATCAATTCCAGCGAGCCGAGCGAGCTATTATCGTTTCTGATGGAGCCCACGCTGGAGCCTATTTCAACCTGGGTCATCTCTACACGTGAGTATCCTAAAACCTACTTTTGTTTTTGCTTTGTTTTAGTTTTGACATAATACATAATTATTGTTTTGTTGTAGGTGTCAGGAAAAATTTTCCAAGGCAGCGTCCCGTTTCAAGAAGTCCTTAATATTGGATCCTTCTAATTATCAAGCAAATCAGTACTTATATTTGTGCCTCAGTAAAGAAAACATTCAAATTCCCATTCAGAAAGATAACTTACAAGACAAATTGTTGGCGAGTAGAAATTGGTCAAACAAAACCAAACTTGAGCCCTACAAATTTGCTAAAACTTTCATTACAACAAACATAGAAAAGTTAATTTGGAATAACTCTACTATCCCACAAATGCCTCTGCTGCCTGGAAGCAAACTATTGGAGAAGGTATTCAAACCTACCTGCAGTTTGAGATATGAGCTTGTTTCCTGAAATGTGGGGCTTCTGGTTTTTACCAAGTAATATATTATGTCTTGAATACAAACATTGCACTTGGAAATTTAAATCTAACAAATATGAATATAGGTACACTTAACTTGTATGAAAGTATAATAGAAAGGTAATAAATAAATTGTGAGTTTTGTTCACATATTTGAAAATCCATATTATTTCTCTACTTCCTGCTGGCACTTTCTAAATGGTATTCATATTGAACCGCGTTGAAGCCGGTTGAAAAATGAAAATGAAATTAAACGTAAAACATTGTTCAACTTAGCCTTTGTGCTGAGGAGCGTTCAATTATGCTATATGACCGGAAAATATAAATAGGTACACTTTTATTTTCTGACAGAGAACATTGGCCCGAAACGCATAAAATACCTGTGGTGAAAGCGTGTGGCATGATGTAAAAGCAAACTGTTAGCCGCTCGACGTAACTTAATTTTAGGGTAATGTAAATTTATACCAAATGGTATGCAATTATCATTCCTTTAAAGAGGTTTAAGTTAAACTTGGAGACCGATAAAACGATACTCACAGGAGCATAGGAGACGAAATCTGTTTGAATCTTTTCTTCTTTTACTTAGCAACACGCAAAAACTAGAATAGAGTACATGTCACTTGTAATTCTCCTGTTTAAGGGATAGGCAGAAATGAGCAAGCCGAAACTGGGTTTATCAGGCCAGCATTCTGACATTCCGCAAATTCTTCTAGTGTCCATTGAATTCACCAAATTGCACGCATAATGCACGAAAAAACCTTTACATTCCTTCTACCTCTGAGCACAAAAATGTGTCTAGAATTAAAGAATGCAGGTTTTAAATCAGATAACGAAATAGCAGTTTTTTGATTGCCCGTGATAAGACCTAATCACATAAGATCGTTGCCTCAAAAGACCGTGAATAAAAGACCTTGTCCGCAAAATGTCGTCACCGCAAAAGACCGATACTAAAAATGTCGTTGCTATAAAAGACATAAGATACAAAATGTATTCATTACATTAAATGTTTTTATCTCGTTTATGTAATATGCTCGATGTATACTAAGTGTCATTAGCAAAGTTTATAGAATACTTTAACATTTTTCGAACAAAAAACTTGCCAACAAAATCAACAAATACGTTTAATAAAAAGTTAAAGCTCCAGAAGTGTTAATAAATATGAACTAAATATGTAGTTCCTATTGTTTAATCTGTTGAGTGGAATCTACAACAGGACGACAAACCATTGTCATTTTGTCGATTTATAAATTTTATGAAGGAAGTAATGATGATGTTTATGAGTAGACATTTCATATCACAATGAGACCAGTTTCAAAAGTATTCAACCAGTAATTTGGGGGGAAACATCATTTTTGTAACGCCAGTTTTGCTATGCCACGTGCAGCAAATTTCAAAATTTTACTTGGTATCAATGTAGTTTTGAATACTTGTGGATACAAATTCCTTACATTATCGTAAATCGTACTACCTAACCTTAATGAATCTTATGAATTTTCTTGGCGTCAAGTATGGACCGTTTTCTGATTCAGGATTACGTTAAGGGACTAGCAATTTATACAAACAATGCTAGAAAATGGAAGCATAAAGATTAAAAATAGGAACTAGAATATGTCCAATCCATATTTATCAACTCTTCTGGAGCTTTAGCTATGTTAAACGTATTTGTTGCATTTGTTGGCAAGTTTTTTGGTCAAAAAATTGTTACAGTAGTCTATAAGCTTTGCTAATGATATTTAGTTTACATTTAGCATATTATATAACCGAAATAAAAACATTTAATGTAATGAATACATTTTGTATCTTATGTCTTCTATATCAACGACATTTTTGGTTTCGGTCTTTTGCGGTGACGACATTTTGCGGACAAGGTCTTTTATTCACGGTCTTTTGAGGCAACGATCTTATGTGATTAGGTCTTTTGTAACATAACCTTTTTTTACATTCTTGTACTTTTTAAATTACATTTTGTTAGGAACAATATAGTAACTAATACAACCTGAGTATTAGAGTATTAGAGAATATGTCCATATTTCCACTGGTGCGTTAAGTTCCACAAAGTGAAAGCAAAAATCATGATTTTTTTAGTGCTTTGGAGCCGCATTCTAACTCATTACGATTTGCAATACGATAAATACAATTACGGTAAAACCTGTTGATAACCTTGCCTAGAAAAGGAATTTTTTAATTTGTTTAATGAACTGAAACAAATAATTTGTTAATGCACCAGTCACAATAGTTTTTATTCGCAGGAAGTAGGATTGATTTTCCGATACCTAATTACACGCGGTTAAAGCACAAACTTTTTACACGACTTGCAATGTAAATTAGGTAATCTAATTGAATTATTATTGGGTATAATTTGAAAATAAAAGCCTCCTTTGAGATTTAATTATGGTGGAATTCGCCGCAAGGTATCACACTCTTACGAACTTTGTACATCAAAACTTGTAGTGTATTTAATTAGAAAGTAATTTTTGTTGCCGTTTTTGAAAACAGATCAATGAAAAGTTCTATGGTAAAAAAAGTTGATTCTAGTTTACTTATCAGTTTAGTGTTTGTATTGCTCAATCCATCTATACACACACAGACAAAATTTTCCAAGCCATAAAATCCGTCTTAAACATATGCTTGTTTTTTCGTAACATTTACGCTTCATTTTATTAAATCTCACTAGCTTTATTAAAATCAGTTTCAGCTTACATTCCGCTAGTTGAGTGTCCACCAATATCCAAGATTTCAATTGAGATAACGAAAATCAATTTACGCATTCTTCTACTCCTCTTCATGGTTCAGGTTACGGTTCAGTGACCCAAAGTGCGTTTGACTTTTATTTATGCAACTTACTGAAAAGAAAAGCCCTTCAGTACTTATGTAGTCTGAAAATCTTTTATCGCGTACGTTTATCTAAGAGACTCAATATTCATTCTAGTTTCACCAAAGCTTCTTTGAGTACATATTTGTGTAGCCACAAAAAATATATATTTCAAAAGTTTCTAGTGCTTTCAAGAAGACCACCCAATGTTGTCATTGAAGTTCAATGATTGAACCACAACAATGCGATTCGAGTCGTTCTACTAACGATGCTGTCCGTAGAAAAAATTCAATGCTTATATTATACTTATTTTCTTCAAATGAAAATGAAATGGTTCTAAAATCTTGGTATTAGGAAAAAAGGAACTTGTTTCCCAATGACAGGTTATCAGAAAACAAGATAAATAAAGCTGCAAGAATGTGTTTGACTGCGCATTGTCTTTGTACGGCTTACTTTTTCTGTCGTTGCCTCAATTATCAAAGTTTGACTTAACAATCCTCAAAAACAGGTATTCTTCTTCATTTAATGGCAACACAAGTAAATAACAAGCAATGGGGATAAAGTATTTCCGTACGACGAGTATTGTTTTTAACGACGTTTCTTTAAATTACTTTTCCTCTTCCTAATATTTACAGCGTAGTGCTCACCAACTATCCTTCCTAAAAACACAAGCAAGTATTGGTGTTATTCAGAGATGGCTCGCGGGTTAAAATCTAGGCCGGGTAACCCGTTTTTGCCCGGGTTTTAACGCCCCCACCCGGCACCTGGTTGGGCTGGGTTTTTTGGGCAATAATAAAAGCCCAGCCATGTTAAATTTAAACCCATAAATGGCGCCATTTTCTATGGCCCCATATACAAGCATGCATTATAAAATAAAACCCGTTAATGCCCAATATTGCCCGTTAAAACCCACAAACCCGTTATTACCCATTTAAACCCGACCCGGCGGATTTAAATGTAGAAACCCGCGGGTTTAGCCATCTCTGGTGTTATTTGAAACCCGTTATAAGAAATCTAGTCCCTTAAAACATAATATGATGGCTAGTTTATCATCAGTAATCATTAAACAACTGATCTAGTTATAGAAACGGCCCATTGACTTCTAAAATTTTACCCAAGTTCACATTTACTCGTGCAATACCCCCAAAATACTGTATGAAATTTTGCTCTTATATGCTTGGACCAAAGTAACACTGAATGTTTTAGGAAATTGTAAACTACAGAGTGGAGGACTAGATTGCCTCTTTTAAAAGCGATTGAAAAGAAAATGATAATGATAGTAATAACAAAATATCAAACACAATTCTGAAATAAACCGATCAACAGAAAACACCCTTTATCTTTTACAGCACAATATTATATTGAAAAAGCGAACGTAAGAGTTTTTATTTTTCTCGTTTGGGTTTAGAACAGGAAGCAGATGGGAAAATCGATCCAGGGAAAAGCTTGCTTCTTCAACAGAACTGAAAGAAGTAGAAAAAGAGGGAAACTTGAGCTTAAAGCAAATGATGCGAGTCTTTCATGGTGCCAGCAAGGCAAGAATGTTAGGGGCTGCAAACTTTTCTCGAAAATGCAAAACAACAAGTATAACATAAAAATGAGTTTATATGAATATTGGGGCATTGTGAAACTTCTTCCTTTAAACAAGCTTACAACTACATGAAACAAGGTAAACAATCTGTTATCTGCAGGTAACATGCAAACTTTCCAAATATGGACTGGCAACAAGTTTTCCGACGATTCAAGTGACTGTGCTTGCAGCCGATAAGTTTCCGTAATTACGAAGTGAATACTAAGAATCAATATCATTATGTAGAAAAGCAGCGTTTGTCGGTACGTTTAGATGCCCACAATTTTTCTTGTGTCTCCCAAAAACTGGCTTACCTATTTCATTATCAGTTTCCGGGTAATAATCTAGGTAAAGTTTTTCATGTCACTTACACTATCATCCAATTTGCATTTTGATGTGTATGTGTTGCCTTTGTCGTTGTGCTTTTATTAATGTTATAGATTTTACGAAAGGATTTTTTGTATAAGAAACCCTAATAAAGAATTTCCCGGAAAATTTATGAACGACTGACACAATAATGTTGTGAGTCACTTTTCCGAAATTCTGTGTGTCCCAGATGAATTTCCAACCCTGTTGTATTCACCATAATCCCAATTCCTTTTCTCATTGTTCCACTGTACACAATACACCAGAGATTTTGAAATTTGAGTCGCACAGAAGTGACTAAATAAGCTTAATTAATTTGCATTTAAGTCGACATATAAAAGCTAATGCATTTTTAATTCCAATTTTGAAATTCCCAGTGGAAACGCACAAGTAACTGTTGTGATTGAATCCTAAATTATGTAATATCCATCTAGAATATATAATAAGAATAAGATAAGAATGTGGGAATACGATTTAAAAATTTCCCCAGTTCATAAAAAAGCGAAACACAAATTTACAGGCTATTGATAATATCGTTTGAGTGTTCAATATTGTAAGTTTGAGTTATTTACCTTTTCCCAAAAACCGAAACCGGACCTTTAATTCGGATCCGAGTGTCTAAGGTTTTGGATGGCAGAGCGGGTTGAAAAAATTAGTCGTTTAAAAGTCCCGTTTAGTATTCGTTTTCTCTGAAATGATTTAGCTGTAGTTTTCTGATGAACAGAATACGATAAACTTTATTCAAGTTGCTGGACCTCCCGGATTTATAAGAATCTTCGTTCTCCTTCGTTTGTAACGTTCTCAAAGTTAATTTCAGACACTTTGTTGCAAAGATGCTTGCGCTGTAATAATTGTTATGTTTTTTTAAAGAGATGCACGTGGTATTTCGAAGAATGATACTCGGACCAAAAATTTCTGAAAGGATTATACAACCCCCTGGTTCCAATTTGCTCATTCTCCTCGACTTTCACAATTGGTCTTTACTAACTCAACTTCCTGTTGGCTTCTTCGTAGCACTAATTACTTTTCTTCTTTGTTGTTGAAGGACATCATTAGTGAACTTGGTGGTCAGTATAGACAAGGAAACATTTGTTGTACAGAAATTATTTGTTCAATTTCTGTAGCATTAGTATATTCTCCATGTAGTGATTACAGTACAGTGCCTTTAAAAAGGGAAGGATATTTTTTCATTTTCCTGTAATTTTTTTATGAGACGTTCAATCCGTGTGATTAATATGTGCTTATGTAGAGTAGTTATTATCTGTTATACATGCCAACTTTCGTGACATTCTGTTGAGTGACGTAGTAGTTAGGAGAAATTAACCAAAAGTTGACATTTCGAAGTGTTCAAAAACCTAAGGATATGTAATTTTCTAGCGCTCAGATTTGCTTCCATTGATCTTATATCCCACCAAACTGCCTTGAAATGATCATAAATGATTACATTAAAAATGATTAATACAAAAAATGCTGACTTTGTAGAATTTTTATCCTCTAGCACAAATATTTCCTTGTTGGTACTAATATCCATAAACTTGGGTACCAATGTTTCCGTTCTACCTGCCTCTGTTTCATTAAAATTGCCAAATTTTGAATGAAAATTAATTAGATTGGCCGGAAATGAGATTTTAGTAATCATTTGGTAGAAATCGAAGCTCAGTTTTAATAAGTCAGCTACTTCTAGTCAATATGCTATAAAGTACCGTAGTGGATGTGTACGGTTGAATTGATTGTCAAGGGAAAAAACTCCAACATTTTTCAATAACCTGTATTCATTTTGATTATTTCGTGCTAAGTAGTGTCTAATACAAATTACAGGTTCACATTTTTACCAAATAATGCAAACAGCAAGGGCTTGTACCCCATTTGTGTTAGGTATTGACTTTTCATCATTCATGACAGTTTCTTTCTTTTACAGTGATTGAACCTATAGGCGATTTGTAGGCACGGGTTGGATTATAATGATAATAAACCACAATTTGACAGCAATATTGTAAGTTTTAAACTCATCAAACATAATTCTAGAGTCAGTGCATCGGAACCATTCATGTTCGTAAATTTTGGCATGCACTCAAGAACTGAGTTTGATTTTAGTAACTGTTTTTTTTTGAAGCGTATATGTACTAAGGGGCATAACCAACACGCCTAGTAGGTGTGGCATCACCTTTTATTCTAATTTGATTAATTTCAGGATATTTACACATCGTTGTGTCAACATTTTAAACAAAATCAGGCAAATATTTTCTAAAGATGACGGCTACATTGTTCATGATAATGTGTTAATTTCAAAACCGAGCTTCGATTTCTACCAAATGATTACTAAAATCTCATTTCCGGCCAATCTAATTAATTTTCATTCAAAATTTGGCAATTTTAATGAAACAGAGGCAGGTAGAACGGAAACATTGGTACCCAAGTTTATGGATATTAGTACCAACAAGGAAATATTTGTGCTAGAGGATAAAAATTCTACAAAGTCAGCATTTTTTGTATTAATCATTTTTAATGTAATCATTTATGATCATTTCAAGGCAGTTTGGTGGGATATAAGATCAATGGAAGCAAATCTGAGCGCTAGAAAATTACATATCCTTAGGTTTTTGAACACTTCGAAATGTCAACTTTTGGTTAATTTCTCCTAACTACTACGTCACTCAACAGAATGTCACGAAAGTTGGCATGTATAACAGATAATAACTACTCTACATAAGCACATATTAATCACACGGATTGAACGTCTCATAAAAAAATTACAGGAAAATGAAAAAATATCCTTCCCTTTTTAAAGGCACTGTAATTTGAAGCTTTCGTTTTAAGAAAGAGTCGCTAGATAGTTTGGTAGTGTTTTATTTGTGTGCATAACATGCAAAGTCAGATCTAGAGAAAGTAATTTAACCTTCTTGCTACTGACAACACTTCTGTGCATCACATTTATATTTATGACCTTCAAGTCTGTACCATTTTCCTTGACACAAACCGACTTCAAAGCCAAAGCAATTGCTGAATTAACTGGAGTGGCTGAGGCATATTTGCGCAAGTATCTCAAAGAATTTATTGCAATTTTTGCTAAATCACAAAGCACTCCTATGGAACACAAACAATATTTTGGCATTGTACAGATTTTGTGAAAGCAGGTTTTAAAACTGTTTATTTTTATTGCGTCAAGATTGCTAAAGTATTATATCTTTATCTATGATGATGATCAAAGTTTCGCGCCGCTGCAATTATATTTAAGTCACTGACCTGCAGCAATAGAGAATGCGCCTGCATTTGTTTGTGCTTATGAGAAAAATAAAAGCACAACTGAATTTTTCCGAAACTTTTGTAATGATGTTGCCACTTTATTTTATTAGAGGAGCACGCAGTTATATGTTCACTTACATACAACGTGCACAAACGGAATAGTTGTGGAACTTGAGTGTATCTTAAGAACAACAAATTAGTATTGCAAGCACAACGTTTTGCCAATTAAGCGTGTTGTTGTTCCTATTGTAGAAAGAAAGACATAATATAATGACATTGTGCAGCTTTTAACGCACAAAAAAGGCTAGCTGATTGCAATCAGTATTATTGTTTATTTAACCTGGATTTTGTTCCTAATTAGCTCCTGTTGTTGTTGGGTTTTGTAGCCATTTGTAATATTATGTTATACGAAGGAAGAAACTTTCACTTACCCCAGTATCAAAGTCTAGGAACTTAAGTAAGAGCAAAACATTGAACAAATATTAGCTATTCATGGATTTTCCCACCAACGCTGCACATCTGGATTACAAGAATAAAATTTTAAAAAGATATACAATTGAATTGTCGCATTTAAAATTGAACAACTTATAATAAAAAACAACTTGTCATCGTAGCACAACATTGGTATTGAAATTTTGAGTAGCATCTATACACAAGGAGAAGCTGGTAACCAAAGAAAGTAGAGAACCAAAACCATTCCAAACCTACAAACTTACGTGTACAATTTAATGAGCATGAATTTCTAATAAAGTTGTACTTGTTTGTGCGTTAAAACGAAGAAGGGTAAACAAAACTTGAATGTCTGTACGTAATATTTGGGATTTCCACCGGAGAAGAATTAACTATACATTTTGTCTCAAAAGAGTAAGCGGTAAGTAATATCGTATGAGTCAGCACCCTTCGTACACAAGCCGTCTTGAGCATGAACCCAGCAGAACTTTCACTTTAACTTATTAGGGACCATACCAACATTCGATGTACCCCAAAAAATCACATTGATATTAACATTATTTAACAGCTAGAGAAAACTTGTTCCGACTAGCAACATAATAAGCGATTGAGAAGGCCAGTGGACCTGGCTGGTCCACCCTAACAATCATTAATTTTGGTGGGCCAACTGAGTTTTCTTTTTGTGCTCCTTGACTCCCAATTATTGCTTCCGCTGATGCAACTTAACAATCGGTTAAACACTGTATCCAACAGATACATGAGCTTCTTATTTATTTTCAATATTGAACGTATCGTATTTTATTTCTGCGATATGATGTAACCTAATGAGCAGATTTTCTTCGCACGCCGGGTGAAAAGGCGACATAATGTACCGAGACAAAAATGCAAGGTAAGCGCTTTTACAAACCAAAAGCCCGTCAAAACGTAGCAAGGATGAAAAATAAACGTTGCGTCGCGATTCTACTACAATATTTACTTATTTAAAGCTACCACTTAGAAAACTTTCAATTTCCATAAAACGAATACGAGGGAAAACGCAAACGAGATGTACCAGGTAAGCAATTCCTGAAAACTAAAAAATTTTTAACGTCGTCTTATTATGCCGGCTTCGCAAGTATTTCACCTGAAGCATAGAAAACGTGTGCGTTAAAAAATTCAATCATTTACTCCTTCAGCTTACATCACTTTCGCCCGGGAGTGACATTCGTACGGGTAATCTCTCTGCACACTGAACGTGATCCACATATTTTCCAACATAGCGGCTTTTGCAAGATTAACCAAACACAATCTGGCGTTGGCTCTGAGCAAAAATATTGTTTGAATTTAACTCATATATATGCAGGTGGCAGGCTTAGTGGCAAAGTCATATTTTATTTAAGACAACCTCATATCATATTGATGAAGCCAAACCAAATTGGGTAATTTTCGTGAAGCACGCTGCTCGGGTTACCCCGCTCGGGTAGAAATTCTGTTTTCGGCCCAAAGTGCATTATTTTTAAAACTACAATGTTTTGGTGTGCCCACCTAAATATTGATAAGATGTCAACCAAAATTAAAAACTATAACGATACTGGCGTCCTTGATCTTGAAAATTGTTAAAGGTTATCAGTTTCTGCTCTTACCTTTTCAGTTTTTTTAAACTAGTAGTTACAACATATGTAATAACATTACAACACCAAAAAATTTGATGACAATTTTATTTCGACCGTACAGTTCAAACGCAAAGTTAAAACTAATGTGTAAAGGGAATATGACGACATCATATAGAGATGCGATGGTTTGTGAAATAAAAAATGCAAAGGCCTGGGGCATGGTAATTCATAGTATCATTTTTGTTCCGCTTTTGAAAATTAAGTCTGTACCATTTTTATGAATGAAACCTAACTATACAAAGCTGTTGAATGAATCATACTTCAAAAAACTCCGGCGCTTTAGAAATCCATTTGGAGTACGTGTAGAGTCATGCAAAACTAAATGAAAAGTAATACTGAAGGGATTGCATAATGTATGCATATGATCCAATATTCATAGCTTGGAAGGCGGATTGATTCCCAATGCAATTCCACAGTAGAATGGGGTGATATTTTTGTGAATCTAGAGTCACAAAAGCGAAGGTAGTAGGACTATAGTGTAAATAATACTAAGCGAGCTAGGGTTAAGGAGAAAGTACCGTAAAAACTCGGTTTATACCCGGACCTCTGTTTATACCCGGCCCCGAATTATAGCCGGGTTTAAAGGCAAAAATTTGAAATTTTGCCCTGCCCCGGATTATGCCCGGGTCAAAAATATTTTTATATAAATTGTAAATATAAACATCTAATAAGTATAATTTGTTAATGAATTTTCATGTAATTACGTTAACAAACGTAGTTTTATGTGTTTAAGTACAGTGACAATGAATTTTCACATTCAAAAGCCTTTAAAATGCCGCGAAAATTTTGCAAAAACTACGATTTTTTGCGATTTCACTCTCAAACATTCCAGAAAAAATCCTAAATTTCGATTTTTGCCCTGTCCCGGTTTATAACCGGCCTCGAATTATAGCCGGGTCTGAGACCTCAAATTTGAGATTTTGCCCCGGGGCATAAACCGAGTTTTTACGGTAGATACCTCATAGAAAAGTGAAGTCATAGAAGAGTCAAAGTGACTGTTCATGGTTTTTTAAAGTTTTTGCTGTTTGCTGGCAACCCCAAAATGTGGTCATGCTGAGAAAACGCATTTTGTTTGCTCGCTTTGATTCAAGTTTTGGGGAAACTTGGTGCACGGGTAGAACAGCATAGAAGCTAGACAGCACTTTTGCAAAACAAAACTGGTTCATCGGTTACAGTTTGCATATAACCTGCAAAAGCTTATGTCACAACTTATTCTCTTTTTAAAAAATATTCTTGTTTTTTAAAGCTAGCCAATGTCATTTTGTTTCGCTGTTCCAAGAAATGAAATCCACATGATACAATTCACATACATTATTATATGATTTGGTCAGCTTGGCATACTCCGGTTTACTGCTTTTCCAACCAGCATGAAGTTTTGTCAGTAATGATTTGCCATCAATTCGGGCTCAGCCATAAAATTAGATGAAATGACTGTCTCCCCTTTTTATTTGATGGAATTAAATGTAATCAGTCTTGACAGCTACACCGCGTTTTTTCAAGCTTATAAATACTTAAAACAGCACGTTCCAAACAGGCTGGAGTCAAGCACTGCACCTTGCTCAGATACTACCCTCAACTTGGGGGAAAAACACATACCACAAAGCACAGCTTTTTGGTACTAGTCAGTATGTTGGTGTAGCTCAATGTAATGTAATGATTTTTTCAGAAATTCCAGATCAGAAATCAAATGTGAAAGGGTTAAAACCTTAAAGTTTATTAATTTTGGTATATCGAGGTACTTTGCGACGACTTCCCAATTTCTGAGTGGTTTTCAAATTCTTAAAGCAAATCCTGTAGTCAGCATACCCATGTTTACAAACAGGAATTGCAAAACCTGTTTTGCTAGATTGCAACATGAAAGGAGAAAGCACTTTTTGTAAAAGTGTGAAGTGTTTTGCTGTCACATTATCATTCTTCTCTTGGTGGAGGGCATCTACTGAAACAACCTAAGTGGTGATTTTTGTGCGCGACATGCTGGGCATTGTGCAAAATCCGGACGTCAACCCGACAAAAACTTATCAATTTCAATCTGGTGAAAGCAGAGACGGGTGGTGTTTTTAAGGAGGAATGATTTCTGGAGAATGCCAATGTCCAGTACACAATATAATTCTCAGAAAAGCTACAGAACCTATTAAAATTTAGGTAAAAAATTCAGTTAACACTTTCCTCGATTGCTCCAAGAACACCTACCTGATTTACTGGATGTGTGGATGATAACGTGCTTATTCGCGGCTTGGTTTTAACTCTAACTATTTACTTGTGCCGGCATATTTTGCATAACAAATTAAGCTTCTCTTCAGAACAAAACCAAATTTGTACACCCAAGCCTTTCCGCTCCGACATGTGGAGTACTCATGTATGGACGCATCGCTACGATACAATAATTCATACGTATAGATTTACATAAAAGTGAAAGCTACAAAGTTTTCCCCATCACCAACTATAAGAGAACTGCTATGAGAATCAGCGCTAATTTAATAAGTTACAAAATAAATTTGTTTAATGAAATGAAACAAATAATTGGTGTAATTCCATTAAATTCTACTTCACGCTTTGCTGAAAGCAATAACTTGACGGCGACACGAAACAAATGAAACCAAGTCCGCGAAACTAATAAATTCTTTCACCGGTGTCTATAATTGTTAGTAGCAATAATATCCTATAAGCAGTTTCTTCTCCAAGTTCTTAATTTCACGGCTTTCAAGCACAAGCTATTAAATAACTTTTCATGTAAATTATTTAATTGAATTAATATTTAGCATAAGCGTCTTTGAGACTTTTGCCCAGTAGACCAGCTGCTGGGTTTTTATTACTCAACGAAATAGTTTGTGTCTAGCTCATCTGCATATCTAACAAGAAAATAATTTTGTTTTGCTGGAAGCTTGAATGATAATAGAAAAACCAGGTGTTTAAGGAAAACGAATATACAGAAATGCTAACTTTTGACGTTTAAAATTATAAGAAGACATTACTTTAAATGACGTTGTACCCATTGGCTAAACTAGTAGGTACTTTGTTAGGAAATGGATAGTACGGAAAGATACTTTTTACTAAATGAGAAGTTTTAGATTGATATAGGGAACTGGTATGACAAGTCTTGTAAATCTACCAAAAAGGCATCTGTTTTCTGAAATATACTTATGGTATTAATTAGTATGGTACTTTCCCCACTTATACAAGTGTATGTGTCCAATTTTACCACACCATTTTTATCATTGACTGTTTCAGCTGACTTCAGTTAGCCTACGTAAGAGAAAAGCTCTCAGTACATAAGAGTTCAATTGAAATGAAGAAAATTAATTTACGCATTCTTAAGCATCAGGTTATGGTTCAGTGACCCAAAGTACGTTTGACGTTGATTTATGCTACTCATTCGGGAACTCGAGTTAAGTTAAAATTTCTTATCAAAAAGCGTTTTGAACTTGAAACGATTTAATGTTCATATCGCTTTCACCAAAGTGACATGGAGATAATACGTACGTAGTATTCCGTTTCTTTTAAATTTAAATAATAATAAGATCATTTATTTTTTAAGCTTAATCAGTTGGAATAAATGCACTAAATGTTACAATGGCTTGACTTTATTTTAAATCATTCACTGTGTTCATTTACTGCGGTAAATTCCAAAACGTTAGTAGAAATGCATAAGAGAAAACTTGTCTGAAGATCGTTCTAAGTAGTTTTTGCTAATTTTAACACTAAAACAGAAACGGCTCTGCGGTTCACTATATAAGGAACTTGTCCCGTTTGTTACCAGCTATCCACTGAAAAAGGAAAACTGAGTCATTCATGTATACCTGGGTCTTCCTCAGGATATCCTTCACCATTTGTAAGTCTCATTTGTCAAAGTTTGACGTAACAATCTTCAAAACAGGTGCTATTCTCCCTTGGGGAAGATATCATAGTGTAGCAAACAACAAAGCGGAGAAAGGTGTTATTGTACTGTAGTGTTGATAAGGACTAATGACGTTTTCTTGGGTTGCTTTAGTGGAAGAGTTTCTGTTATTGCGTTTACCAATTTAAAATAAATGATGTTACAATGTTGTTGTGTATTGCACTATAGTTCATCATTCATCACCTGTTTGGCTTACAAAAGTTTGCTATGATTTTGCAAACTTTATCCTTCCTTGTAGTTTCTGTTTCATTTTGCCTTTGTGTCTTTCTATTAGTTTCTGTACACCTACATAGAATGCAACAAAATGCAAACACCCTTTTTCATGTGGAATAACATATAGAAATTTTGACTGAAGTATTTGTTTTGCGTAATGCGGCATTCGAAGATTGAAGTTCTTATCCTATAAACGTACGTGTTTTTGTAAAATCAACATACAACTTTACAAAATTTGCAATCACATTTAGCATATTACTCTATAATTTTGAAGTGCATAAGGCAAACAACAAGCGTTATCACAACAGAGCACGCACAGTTTCTAATTTTGGACTAGCAAAGAGTTTCCATACAACTCAAGCGACTGTGCATGCTGACGATATGTTTCCATAATTACAAAGAAGATACCAGGAATCAATATCATTATCTACAAAGCAGCATTTGCCGGTTTGTTTAGAGTGTTACTCTATTTCATTCTCTCTATTTCTTCTAGAAAAGCCGCTTCACTTGATTATCAACTTCCGGGAATTTTAAAGGTAAACTTTCTCATGTCAGTTACATTGTCGTCTAATTTGTGTTTTCATGAGTGAATATTGCGTTTGCATTTGTGTTTGTATAGAAACTTGGAAAGATTTGTGTATATACTAAACATGAAAAAATTGAAGAATAAAAAAACCCGTAGATAGTTCCCATGCCCACTAAATTAAGGAAAGCTACTCATGTAGTGAATGGGCACAACACTTTTGTGAGTCGCTCCCTCGTAATCCAGTATAGTCCCGGAAGAGTTTTCACTATTCAAGTATTCTCATTATAGTCCCCTTTCATTTTCTCATTTTGCTTTCAGGCTGAGCAAACCACAGATTATTTTGAAAAGCATTGAAGCCACACAAAATCATAAGTAGGCTTAATTAAGTTTCATTTATGCTAATCTACAAAAGTAGGCAATGCATTTTTAATTCCAATTTTCTAAATTTCCAACAAAAACATTTACAATGAACAGATGTACAAATATTCGGCAAGTCTACATGTCAATGAAAATAACAGCGAATATTAATATTTGAATGCTCATGAATGACAATGAATAGTGTATCTCAAATAGAAATAGTCAGTTGAGTTGCATTATGTATTGAAAATGAAAATGCCAATTTTATAGTCTCATGCTGAATAACCTCTGAACCGAAGAACCGAAGTTTGTTTTCATCAGCTTGACTTTGGTGCCCATGTCTTCAAAGAGGCGAGACAGAAACACCAGACATTCTTCTTCCAATTAAGGAAGGATCCTGTAGAAGGGGACTACAGGATACCTACTCCGTACTGGTCGCAAGCGACACACACCGAGCCGAGTAGGATTAGCAAAGACAGCTCTCCACTGCTGGTGAGCGGTCACCCATCCAACAGCTTCTGCAAAGGCCGTTGCTTAACTTTAGTGATCTGACGGGAACTGTTAGGTACGTACCAAGCTGCCTTGCTAGTATCTTGGTAGTACTAGCCTTTACTTGTTTTTTTTTGCAGCAAACTCATATTTTTCTATTTCCTTGAATACTATTTACTCAGTCAGCGTAACGGATTTTCTCCGAGAATATAAAATTGCCATAGGCCATGAATAGTAAATTAGATTTTGATTCGTTCTATACTGGATACGCGCGTCATTTCCCCTTTCATTTGGTTTCACATGAGTAAACACAAATCCGAATGCATGTCTCTGAGGTGGCAGACCGGGTTAAAAAATTGAATCATTTAAAAGTCCGACTGATATACGATTCAGCGGATATTTTTCAGATGAACAAAATATGCAGAACGTGATATACATTTGTAGATCTGAGTGGTATCAAAGGGATTAAGTAACCATAAGCCAACGCTGACATGAGAACCGTGTTTAGAGATTTAGCTGGTTCAGAAATTTGGAAAAAGTTCCAACCCCGCATTGGTGAGCTTGATTTCTAAGCCGGCTTCATTTATCTCGTCAAAGCGTTGGTACGTCAAATTTGTCAAGTACAATGCACTAAAAATGCACTACGTGTTTGATAAAAATGCGTACATCGAAGTTATTAAATAATTCAATCATTTCAGTGACCACAAAAGAATGTAAAACGCAAAATCTTATATCCCAAGAAATTTGTTACAATTGTGAAGAAAAAATCTTATTTGAAAAAAGCATCTTCATTTAAATTTCTCCAATTTCCCGATAAAACAGAAACATTTGAATTTGAGCAGATTTTAAACAACCCAAAAAAGAAAACTGGATAAAAACCCAAGCATCGACAAATGTCCGAGTAAATAAAAGATGAAAGTGCAGAGGCAAGAATAAAACCCAGGCCGCCTTTCGCTCAACAAAATAGACTCAACTGTTCAAACTGATACTCACAGCTTCAGTATAGAGCTGAACTGTTACTAGTCATTAAGTATCAAAATCGTTTTACTTAAATGCGAAACACAGGCAATGAGCTACCTAAATAAATTTTAAATGAAAGTTCTCCTTGTGTGAATTATTCTATTCCTATTTTGTCTGGATTTTTTTTGCTGCAGATGTAATCAATTAAAAAGTGGGAATAGGGAATTATGTGGAAAAATGGATTGAAATGGACAAAGGGTAATATCTAAAGAGAAGCAGTTCTGGAAAAGGAAACTGTTCATTTTTGAATGCTGATGCTTCTCGCTTCTCACTGACCAATGGTCACTAAGAGATTTGGAAATAGTAATTAGTAAAACTTTAACGGAAATATTTTACCTTGAAAGCAAATGCAGATATAATTCTCTTTTTTGAACAGAAGCAGCTACTCACGTCAATCCAAGTAGAACAGAAAAAACATTTCAGTGGAAAAACACATATTCTGTGTAAAACATTTAAAAAATTGGGATAAATGAAGCTTGTGCTGGTGCATTTATACTTGCCTTGATTGCACAAAAAAAATTGAACTGGAAACATTGTGCTTTTGCAACAATCTATTGTTAAGTCACTTTCTGCGCACTATATTTTCTGACCTCTGTTTTGTTTCAAGAGATTTAGTAACGTAGCTCACCAAAGTAAAATACCAAGTAATGTAAAAATAACGAGGAAGAACGTTTTCAACCGCCGAATTGCACTTGGTTTTTTAGAAATCGTTAGATTTTATAAAGTATGGGTTGATCTATTTGCATTTATGAATACAGGCATAGCAAGATTCTTCAAAATATAACCAGGATAAATCTGGAGGATAGAAATATTTCCTAGTGTAGGGTTGGTCATATTACAAATGAACTGGAAATGAAAAACAGTTCTAGGTTTTCATAACTTTCTCACGTTTGATGTTTACAAGAATCCTCACATCACCTGTCAAAATATGTTGAGCAATGCAATATAAAATGCGGGAAAGGTTTGACGGTTCGAAGATGTAATTCAACTGTCTGGCGTTAAAAGGTGAATGAATAAATCAAAAGGATTTTATACAGTCACACTTGAGTTGATACATAGAATTTAAGTTAGATCCGGAAAAAGCGAAAAACTGAAGCAGAAGAATTTTATATTTTTTGTAAAATAATGGATTCAAGATAGCATATCAAATTCGACTGATGTTTCCACGGGGATAAAATACGAACGCGACAATAATACATGTTGCTAAGTGTAAGAAGAAAAGATTCAAAGTAAAATTGACTCCGTTGCTTGTATGGGTATCGTTTTAGTATCCAAGATTAGCATTGCACTTTTCTAAATAAACCATAATTGCATACCAACTGGTATGAATTACTTGATTTACATAACCATGAAATTAAGTTACGTCGAACTGCTAACGTTTTGTTTTCACATTCAGTTATACCTTCCACTTTCACCACAGGTTGTTTATACATTTCGGACCAATGT
>CM056172.1:56618213-56692642 GCA_029691765.1 Entomobrya proxima
ACATACATACATACATACAACTTAACAAATAAGCCCTTTGTAGTTTGAATATTTATGTTATGGTAAAAATTGCTTTGTGATTTAGGCATTTTGTAACTGGCGTGTTAAGGTACACCCTTATACCAATTTATCAGTGCTATACTCGTTACACATTATGGGATACAGATTTCCTAACCAAGCATCAAAAAAATATTATTAAACTCATCTGGCACGAACAAGTCTGAATCTTTTTGGGAACGTATCCAACCAATCTTAAATCAAATTTTTCAGTAACAAAACTAATTTGTTTATGACTGCAAACATTTATTCTCGATATAAATTAAAACAATAGTATTTGTTTCAGATTTCATACCATAATCATGTCAACACATCGAGAACGCATTGGGGGCTACGACCCGGCAGCACGAGAAGAAGAAGTGGCCAAAAATCTGGATGCACTTTTGCTGGACATAAAGGAATCTCATTTTGATCGGGATATCATCAGGAGTTTCTACGAACATGTAGATACGAAGCCCAAGAAACCTAAATCTGATAAATACGGTAAGATTGCAATTTTTCTTGATACTCATCATGCTTCGGAGGACAAATCCTTGACCTAGACCACTTTACTTAATTTACAAATGCAGTAATTTGTGTTGTCCATTTTGTGGCTATAAAGGGTTACTTTTATTGTTAGCTCAGACTTTCGTTTCCTCTTTGGGGATTTTTTCAAGAGCAAATTGCAAGAAATAACGCAAAAGAAGGGATAAAGTTATAACAGAATATATGATTTGTAAAATATTTATAATAGTTCCAACGCCATCGGTAACCATATTGATATATCCAATCCTCCGTTTAGGTTGATGTTGTGAGGGTATTTTTAAAATAAAAATTGCCTCTTTGAAGGCTGGTTGAAACCATCTCTTCTCACGGCAAAGTAGAGAGGTGGATTCCACATCAAAATTGTGTTAAGGGGTTTCTTCTATGTGTTCTACCAGAGCTGATTGAATAGTTCTTCCATTTCGAATGTTTCCTGATTAGCAATTTGTTTCACTTTTTCAACAAACCTGAACGTCAAGAACCTTTTACGCAATATTTGTGCTTTCTGTTGGCATGACAAAATTTTCAATTAGATTATAATCTTGTGATTTATTTATTTTAACAAATTGCAGCGGAACTTTTTGATACGTCGCTGGAGGGAATCGAAAAATACATCGATAGATTGCAAACGAAGGTGGATGCTTTTGATAGTCCTGACGGACATTTCACAAAAGAATACAGGATTCTCACAGGATACATCGGTAAATATCAAACTGATTTGGATAGAATTAATGTACAGGGAGATTCAGAAATTAGAGCAAGACGCAAAAAGTGCTTGCAATTGCTGGACAGTTTTATTGACAAGCTTGCAGCAAAGGTGCACGAAGACGGAAGAATATGCGCAAATTGTGAAGTGAAAGACTAACCCGAAGTTTATTTGAAATCTTAACACATAAGAAAATATATGAAACCATAATATAAATATAACGTACATAAATATACAAATCAGGGATGCAGAAATGTTTGTTTTTACAATCTGTTAATGTATAGCTGAATTAACCATGAAAATAGCATAATTTATTTAAAAAGCCAGAGTGGATGGATCAAAGCTGTAGACAGCATTGAGCGAGTGTAGACTCAAACGGTTTCACGTAAAAGTTAAATCTTCTTTGGGTTCGTCGTGTATTTTCTTTTATAAGCTTTCGTTGTCAAAATTTGCGCGGCAATGAATACTAAGGTAAATCCGTTAGTCAGAATGAGAATGGTCGGTTGTATATCCCCGGTTTACCATTAGAAGATTTGGTGTCCCAATCCTTTCTTTTAAATCAAATACATTCATCGCAAGACAAATTATCGTGTCGCCACAGGTATTATGTAATGAGAAATACTGATTTCATCAATACTTATCAAAGCCAACACAAACAAAACCGCCTATAATTGGTATATACTATTCTACTAAACCAGCTAGAATTGCTAAATTTGATTGTACGATAAATTATGCTGTTAGTCCGTAATACTACTTAATACTATTTGCAGAAAACTTAGTAATTCTTAACGCGTACTCAGACATAGTCGAAACATATAATAACAATTATTGTGAGAGTACCAGTAATGTTCAATTTTTAATTAATACTGTATTCAATCAAGCAATCAGCAACGACAGGCTATGTCTAAAGTTGGTCGAGTGTACATTGTTATAATAAAATCCAGATGTACTTGCACGTTTCTTCGAATTTGGTAGTCCCCAACTCTACGAACATGTAAGAGCAAACTAGAGAAATTCTTCTCTCAACTACGACACCCTCAAATTTTAGTCAGGATTTGAAAGGTCTAAAGTGTCTGGTCGACGCTTCTTCTAAATCAAAAAATGCATTCTTTCTAAATTTATTTTTTAATCTGTCTATATTTAATATTATTTTACAATTTGGTAAATCAACAAAACCATGTGCAAAAAAATGTTTTTGCTGAAGGGCGTTTATAAAAGGATTCTACAAATGCAAAACTTCAAATAAGACTAGAGTTAGACTATATTCAGATTTAGTTAATAGAGTTAACGATTTTTTCCTAAAAAGTCAGCTTTAAAGTTGAGTAGTTTAAAGTAGTTGTCCTTAATGTCTATAAAATATAAAATGCAAATTATCTTTTCAAAGCAGCTGGTCAACTCATTTGTTATTTAATTTTGTGAATTTCGGAGGTTTTCTAACATTTTATAAAGCGCCATTAGATACATTCTTCACCTAAAACTCCGGAATGCATGCTTATTTTTGCATTTTATTGTTATCTATACATCCCTTTCGAAGTCTTCTTTGTTAAGTGAAATTATTCCATAAATTATAATTCTCTGTTTGAAACTCTTTGGTATTGTTTTGCTTTGATGAAGTTCACCGTTGTCCTTAAACACTTGGTCATTTAATAAAATCTTTACCACCAAAATTATTGTTTTATCTTATTAGTTAAAAATAAACTTACTTTTGTGGCGGATTGCTGTTGTTAATGGTTTTGAAGCATATTATGGTAGCGCAAAAAGCTTCTGAAGTTTAATACCTGGATAACTTGCAGTCAAAAATGTATTTATGCATGATTTCTTTCCTTAGAACTTTTTACCATATCAATAAACAAGGTACAATTTGCAATTCAACATGTTAGGTATAGTGCAAAACAACTTTTCTTTTAACACAACTTAAAGTTGTTTGAAAAATGTTGCTTCTAAAACCCACTCGTAAATACCAACAGATTGAATGCATCATGTATTTTACAATAAAGTAAAAGTTGGCATTTTTTCATCGTTATTCATTCATTTTTTTTATAAAATGCACTCATTTATCCTTATATTTCGATGCATACTTCAGTTAAAAGTTTAAGGGACTTAGGCATAACACAAAAGACACAAGAAGATCATAGACATAATTCAAATGACCGAAAAATAAAAAATCTATGGTAGTATTACTGCACAAATGCTGTGCAATTTGAACCAGAATCAGTAATTTCCATTTATGGAGCTAACGTAGGTATAAATGCTTATAAATTTGCCTGATTCACCGTTTTGTAGTAGTTATCATGTTTATCGTGACATTAATGCATTTTGCTTTTGAAGCTGATAATCAAGGATCAGTGTCAGCTCATATCAACATTGGTGATAAGCCTAGTGTGGATTTATTACCGTGAGGAATGATTAAAGATGATACTGAATATGCATTTCTCTTTGAATAAACAGTTCCTTTGGTAGAAAAAGATGTAATAGGTCTTCTGTGAATGAACACTAATACTATTAAATGTGCAATAAAACGATTTATTTTAAGTTAGATACTGTAATCGAGTAACCGTTTACACTAATCTTTCTCCTTTTTGGAACCCGTCCAGCTCACAAAACCCATGTATAAAATTATAAAATCATATTTACACAAGGGAGTAAAAGTATGAAGAAGGTAACATTGACGAAAAGATAATACGGGAAATGGGAGTCATAATTCAATGGATGCAATTATAACCCCTTGGAATCACAAAGCTATTTAAAATGGCGAGGAACAAAGTTTACTTGATATATGCGCACGGAGAAGCAATTCCACTTAATACTAACACACTAATTAGTGAGCTTTTAAAAGTAGCTGCCACTTGTGTAAATTAGAAATTTTACTTTCAAACGAATAAAAGCTTAATAAATCTAAACTGTCAAATTGTAATAATTTTAAAAAATGCTAGTACATCATGAGTATTAAATTTATTTATTTTGGACGATAATTTTAAGATTCTACTTTTTTTTAAAATAACTTGTATATTTCACGTAATAAATTTATTTTGATGCATTGGATTTGGCAAATATACTCTCAATATAATGTGGGTTTAATATGTTGAATAAAGTATTTTTATACACAATCCTTTTCATAAAATATACACAAAACTAATCACTCGTTTTGCAATAAAACGATAAAGGCAAACCATATACCATGCTAAATATTAACGGATTCGTTTATTTCAAATATTTCATAAGACTTTCTGGGAAAATTTGCATGCAAGGGATCTTAAGTCCCCTGATGATGAAAAATGCTTAGGTATACTGACATAATATCAGATCATAAGCTGCTCCCATATCGTCCCATATTGCGATCTTTACACAAAAACATCCAAACTGCAGCCTGGAACGTACATTACGGACTTTTAACGTACATTATGGAATTTTAACATACATTTGCGTACATTTCTTAATTTCTTATACCAAAGCGTTGCCACTCTACAGTCTTACAAGACTTTATTTTATCTTTGTTATTTACTCTTTATATCAATTCCACCATTTTAGGGAGTGCCGGATGGTAAAAATTAGTAGCTTTTTCATATAGTATAAAATTGTATATATACATAATATTTATGTATATTATTACATCTTATGCCATTTTCTTCAACGGCCCCTTCCAGTGTACTAGTATTATTCACCGACCACACCTATCTGCAGTCATATTGGCATTATTAGGTATGGCTTGTATGCCTAAAACAAACTAAATTCATAAGGCATGGGAAAAACAGGTAAAATTTCACAGTTCTTGTTTATTTATCCAAGTGATATTGTGCTGGCCAAAACCCATTGTGTGTCTTGTGTGCTTTATAAATACACCTTGTTTTGATGATTACACGTGTGCAACAAAACACTTACCCAACAAAAAAACTACGTCATCACACTGACGCAAAGCACGGTGATAGCAGCACAACTTGAGCAAACAAGATATGTTTTAGAATATTGGCGAATATAGTCATTGGAATATACTTTGCTGCCTTACATGCCATCCAAACGTTTTTTATGAGTCATGCATGGTTTGTATAGTATGCTGTGCTGATACGAATTTTGTACTAGGACAAACCAGTACAAATTTTAGCATTCACGAAGAAACGTTATTCAGATGAAAGGTAGTACAAGATAATGGATAATTTTCAGAAAAACTTTCATTTATTAAAACATTTCCGATTCTCAATTCATTGTATGTATTCAGATTTTAAAAGAACGACAAGTCAGTAGTATTCATAAACTACCAATTGTAAAGCTAACTATTTTTCAAAAACATATCAAGTTTTAGTAATAAACTCATCCTTCATTTTTTCGTTGATCTCCCAGAAATGGATCGGAAAAACCCGCAAGGAATATCTAACACGAAACAAAGCTTGTCACAAGAAAATTTGACCTCCAGTAACATTCTAACAGTTACGGAACACGTAGGCAACCCAGAGAATTACCTGTTGCAAGACTTAGAGGAATGCGGCGACAGTTCTGATACTGATCCTGTTTTGCAAAGTGCTCTTGAAATTGCAAAATCCTATTACCAGAAAACCATGGAGAAAAACTTTGCAAATAACCGGGAAGGCTACTTTGACGAATATAAAATACGGAAAATGGGAATCATAATTCAAAGAGATGCGATTAGAACGGTTACCGAGAGGCAGAGAGTCACTTGGGATCATAAGGCTATTTTGAACGCCGAGCTAGAAAAACTGTTTCAGATGTACGAGACGAGAAACAAAACCGTTCGGGAATCACACGCCAATTAGGTAACTGTCAAAATGTGCTGGCACTTGTAATTCATTCCAAAACAGCATTTTTTTGATAAGACTACAAATAAGTATTTAATTACTTAAAAAATGAGGTGTCATAATATAAGTGCACAACAACAATTAGTGTAGTATGTGTGAGTTTACACTATAGTTATCAAAACCCTGTGAACATACGTGATCTTTACAAGTTAGTTTAAAATCATGCAATCAAGCTGTCTCAAACCATTGACCAGTTACAAGAATTCACAAAATGTGAGAAAATGTTGCTACTAAAAGTTCAGAGCTTAATAATTATAAAGCCTTAAAGGTTTAATCTGTTCTTGTTAATGTAAATTACAAAAAAGATTTTTTATTAGAATAATAAAAACTCATAATACAAAACATGATCCATTAAACAATTTGAACACAAATTATGTTACAATATTGATTGAGAAGAGAAAGTAACGGGAACACTTTTAGTAAATACATGAAGTATCATTGATGTACATTTAGGTAAATTATAATAAAAACTGAACTATACCAGGATGAAAACAAAGTGAACAGTTAAGACGTTCTAATAATGGTTTAGTTCAATTGCAATAACATAAATCTTTGTAATACACTGCTTTTAGTAAAACATATTTTATTTACAAACTTGTTTTCTTAATTTCATTTCTTGATATTATCTCAATAAATAGAATTGATCAAATCAAAGGATCTGGAACATGCATTTGTTCCCGTTCAATTTCTTACCCATCCTGATTCGATTCCCCAACCTCATAATTCTGTTTTTCATGCAGAATTTTCTTTCATGCTTTTTTAAACAACAAACAACAAGATAGTGTGGATAAACCAGTTTACAAATCTTGCATTTACTCCTTTTATTGTACGACCCAATCACCAGTCGAACGGTGGTTAAGAACGGTTTTAACAGGCATTAAATTCTGTTCAGAATTTGTTTCAGAACATTCATGATTTCACAAGTCTTGGCTTTAAATATCAATATATTCTCTTAATTCATTTTGTCAATATTTTTGGAGAAATTTAAGTTTTAAAATTGTACTCGTGGCATAATCATTTACGTTTGACGTCACCTAAAACAAAAACCCAATTTGTAACAGAGTTCGTTACCATCATACAAAATTATAATTAAAACTTACAACATATTCAAATCTCGGTTATTGACGAATTTACCAACTTGTCATTCTTCTCGTTTTCCAAATCCTGAGGAACTCTCAAAAGTTTTACAAACCAAGGTTTGTAGATTATTTTCCAGAGAAAAGCGGCATCCGCTAATGACATCACTAAAAATTGCTGTCTCAGACCACTGACTGACCCCTGTCAATATGCTGTCATTTTTTAAATTAATCACTGACACACCCACTTGTCGCGTCACCAAAGGCTTACACGTTTACACATAACCATCGACCATGGGTAATATACACAAGACATATTGATATGCGTTAAAATCACAACCTTGGTACCAGCAAAACATTGAACAGCTGACTACATCTGAACAGCACTCTCCGAGCGGGCCAAGCTGGGGAGAAGCCGCGGTGATTGGCTGTTGAAGCTGGATAGAAGGCGATCTTATTGGCTGTCGTGATAGTGTGGTGGAAGTTTTTTTACGTATGTTAATGTGTCTTGTGTATATATACCCATGGTCGATGACACATAACTATATTATAACAATAAGTACACAAAAGAGCATAACGACTTCATAAAAAGTGTAAATAATATGCTTTGCTTTAGAGGGATTTTATAGTATATATTAATTTGGAGTGAAGGATTGACGTTACTTTAGCCTCTTACCGCCTATTCACTCATTGATTAGTAGGCACTCTCACTAACTGACCATAGACTGACCCAGACGTAATTAGTAGATGATCGCATCGTAAAAACCTTCTGATGGTTTTTGCTTTTGGGTAGCTGCATGCCACTTGATCTTTACCGTATAATGTATTTTGGGTAAGCTTCATATTCATAGTAGCGGCACTAACCGTTGTTAGGTCATTATAAACCCACATCGTCTTGTTGGAATGTTATAATGAATTGTGTGAGGCGAGTATTTGGCATTATCAGCCAAGTGCTTAGTTTCCAAATAAACTCATTCCCCGGTCTTCCTTTAATTGGAAATGCCGTGTTACGTCTACATACTTTATGGTTACAATAGTAAAAAGAGGAAAATAAAATCGATAAATATAAAAGCGTTAAAATCGTGCGTTGCTTGAGTATGATTTGTACATGCAAGCTAAACACGCAAACACTCGTGTTAAAATTTCGTTTCTCAATTTTATTGTGGTGATTATATTTGTTAAACATAATTCAAAATTGCATGTAATTTAGTATTCAGAAGCCAGAAAAGGTTTAACTATGTTTCAATAAAACATTTGTCTTTGTATCCAGTAAACTATGTTGAATTTATTTGGTTCAAACCGTGGCCAATTCACTAATATGGTAACAAAAGTACATCTGTCTTGCAAACCTGGTTTCAAAATTTAGATAACTGCACTGTAATTACATTTCAAACAAGCTTAAGATAAGTTTTACAAGTTGTTTCCAACTTACTTTTAATATGGTGTGAAACCAGCATCTTTGAAAAGGCTTGTATGACGCGCAGTTATTTTTTTCGCTGAACTTTTGAACTATAAAATTAAGGATAAATAACATACTTACGTTTGAGAATAAAACTGCTTCACTTATAAGCATAGATAAGTATTCTGGAATATTTTACATGTGGTTAAATAGCAATAATATAACCCTTCTTTCAACTTATATCGAGCAGCCTCAGGAAATACTGAATCGATCATAAGGTCTTGGGCACTTGAATTCCAAGATCCTGTTTCAGTTATCTAATAAAATCCAAATATTGTGATAAAGACCTAAAGTTTTTTTTTCAATTGACTTTACTTACCAAATGTAAATGTTCCTTCCACTGACAAACACTCACGCACTAAAATAAGTTGTAAATAACTGCTGTAATTAGAAAGTGACTTAGGCAGCATAACGCTTTTATTTACGAACGTAGGACAAACCATATTTTTTGCATAGCTTTGAACAGCCATATTTCTTCGTTTGTTTGCAGTTTCAGTTTCACTAGGATTTTTCAACGCGTCCATATCCTCCTTAGACAAATACTTTTCCCCACACTCCATAAATCCTTTAAAGCAGTCCTTCATGTTGGGAACCTCTTGACCCAAACACATCATCATTTTAGATTGATTTGTCGGTTTGCCAGTGTTGGTCGATTCCGTAAAACTTGTCTGCACAGTGCCATTTATTTTACACTTTTTAATAAAAAGTTAGATTTGTGTCATTAGAAATGTTGCCACAAAATTCCAAGGGGGTTTCAAATATATATATATTATTATGACATTTTAAAAACTTATACCGGTATATTTGTTGCAAAACATGTTGAAACAACCCACACTATTAGCACCGTCCACATCATGATGATGGTTCTATCATGTCCAAGACCCAATGTAACAAAACTGATCTGCGTATTGTTCGGTGTCATTCTGGCCAAAAATGCATAATTGTGTAACTCGTGATTCAAAATTCATGAGCAGGAAAATATTTTCAAACGTATGCTATTACAAACGCTGGCTTCCGGTGTTATGCACAATATGTCATACTGCATGTTTTTAACAACTAAGGAGTACGTAATACAAAGCGACTTGCTGTATGCTTGCGTGCGCCACTATTTGCACGAACGAGTTTCTTTTAAATCTATAGAAACATCCAGAAAAACTTTAAAAAACGACTCTGCTGGAATGAACATTCATTTCAAGTGTGTCAATCAGCTGTACGAAGCAACGTTTTCTTATTAGTGTACCCAGGCGTCATTATAAAACTGCAACACATTTAATCTCATTGTTTTCTGTATCGTGAATACGATTTTACCAACTGATAACATACATAGTTGCTGAGCTGATTTAATACAATTACAAAATTCTGCTTGCGCGTTGAATACCCATTTGCCCAGCTTGATAATAATTTTCCTTAAATACTCAACTGCAGGGTTTAGCACTTATATTAATAGCTAACAAAATGAAAAACACGCACAAACACACCAACAAATTAACTTAATTAGGAAAACAACAATGTATGTACAAATAACGCAAAAGGAAACCAAGGCTTTCTGTATGTTTATAAAATGCTATCATATATAAATCTTGATTAGATGTTAATGTTTTCAAGCAATGTACTACTATCAAATGTGGTCTACTCTATAGATGTCCAGTGGCAAAGCAAGAACTATTTTGAATAAAAAAGGCACTTGGTGTGATAGACAAGACAAGAAATGATACAAGACACTAAAACTTTCTAGTATTTTACCTAAACACACAAACCGCGAGTTGACAATGTAAAAGGTCACGTCAGTCTGAACTATACATTATAATAATTTACTGAAAAATAGTATTCTAAAACAAAAATGCAAGTAGAGAAACCAAAGTTTGTTTCAGGGGGGCTACGACTTAACTTACTCGGCCGCTGTGATTCAAAATAACTGCATGTTTTCATTTCGTTTCATGTTCACAATAATTTTACTTCATTTTGAACGTCGTTTGGGGCAACTTTTTGCCTACTTCCTACCAAGAGATACGTGCAACCGAAGATAAATTGGTACGCTGAAATCATAAGCACTCGTTTATCATTTAAAAAATCTCCGTTTCACGGTAATAGAAAATTGCATGCTAAAACATATTACGTGCCAAATTGACGTGATACTTTGATTGAAATGAGAAAGTAGCGTATGTGGGGAAATACCAATTTTTGGTATCAGACAAGCCTTTTGTATTTTATTGCATGGTAACAGAATCGATGCAAAAAATCAGAATACAATGGTAGTTTCAATATGAAGACCTACAAGTTTCCTATAATCCTGAGTCACGTATCATGACGTTGTATTTATTCGACGTTTGTCGTTTTGATTTTTGATTAGATAATCTGCCATGTCTTAACGCTTTTCGATAAAATTTTGTTTGAAATGCAGTTTCACAGGTGCATGAGGTATTGTCTGTATTATTTTTTGCTCATTTGGTGGATTTTATTAATTTAAGCATTTTATTCATTTATTTATGAGTTTGCTTTCATGGAAAGTTCAAACTCAAAAAATGATTTACATAACTCTATATTACATCAGTTTGTGTAAACAAGTACAAATTTGTAAAACAATAATATGCTAAATCCGATACTAAGCATTACGTGCTATGGCAAGTAATTTGTTTTTCTAATTTTTTGGCATCAGAATGCAATAAGGAATTAGACAAATTATTATTTATGTATCCTTTTTGGGAACTTGCTTTTTATTGTTGCTGCTCGAACCTTTCTTCTTTGACTGATTTTGAGGCTTCGCACTATTACTACTTTTCCGTGTTTTGTAATTTCCTGTTGGTTTCTCGGTTTTCGATTTTGTTTGCTCTATTGGCCTCTCGCTCTGAGTTGGAACCTCTTTTGGCCTTTTTGTTGTTACTATGTTAGCCTTAGCTTCTACATTTTTTAAATCAGACGGTTTAGTGTACCAGCTTTCATCTTCTTGGTTTTCAAATAAATTAGCCAACACGTATGTTGTGCTCGCCATCAATGCAAGGCACTTGTCGAGCTCATCCGATTCTATTTTGGTTTGAAGTTCCAATGGAATTTTACTTGATACATAATATGACGACTTAGCTGTTGATAACTTTTGCTTGGCAGAATTTTTTTGAGTTCCACTGGTGCTATAATTTTTATAATAGTATCCTCCATTGTCCCCATTTAACATTACTATAGGAACTCCAGACTTTTCTAAAACCATCATGTCATTTGGAACTGCTTGCACTTTGTTCAAAAGAAACTTTCTGCTTTTGTCAGGAACAACAGTGCCATTGTAGGTTTCAAGAGCAAGTTTATTGATGTAATGCTCAACTAATTTTTGAACCTCTTGAATAATACTTATAAATATGTCGCTGGCGGAAACAAGAAGTCCGGTTGCCCTTTGACATCCCATTCCTGCTTGCAATGCAACATGAACTCTTTTTCGCTCGAAATCTCTGATGTCATCCCAAGATTTAGCACCGATGCTTCCGTATTCAAATTCAGACCCAGCAAAAATTCCCAGTCGTATGTTTCTTAGTGTTAGGAGATCAAATTTCTTTAACAGTGATACTATTTGAATACCTAGAACCCCACTAATGGATTTGGTTTTAACATTATTCACATTAACACCGTTTGTCAACTGAAAGTTTTGATAGAGATTGGGATTTACTATCGGACGAGTGGATCCCATTAAAAGCACGTAGTCCCTTTCTGGTTTCCTGCGTAGCTTCCACAACAGTATTTTGGAGTTCATATGATGTATCCAAAATGTTTCATTGTAGAAGTTTCCAAACAAGTTGGAGGATTTAGTAAAATCGGGATATGTATCCTCACATTTAAATCGCATGAAGACGTACCCTGAATACATATATCGTACAATTAATGAAGCTTGAGCTGGTTCAATGAGCGCTGCCGGAATTTTTAGCTGTGCTCCAATGTATAATGATGTTTCTGAGAACAGGTTGATTTTTGGACGTGTTAATAGTATTGCTTTAGCACCGTACGCTGCAGCAATTGAGGGTCCCATAAAAATGTTTTCATGCTCGCTCCCAGGTTTTGAATAAAAAACAACCACCTTGTTTTTCAGATAGGTTTTTAGAGTAGTGAATTCGTCAAGAGAATATATGACAAATATTCGATTTCTGGGACTTTCTGCATCTTTCCACTGGTTTATGCGGCAAACATGAGGAGAATTTGTCAACGGTGTTAGATTTAAGTTTTTACTAATATCCATTTGCGTATAATGCTCAGGATATTGAGTGAATGGTACATAACTAACTATAGCGCTCCAATCTGGTTCCGAGAGTTCTGGCATGTCCCTCATTGGATCTTCATAAATATTAGAAAGTCCAACCGATGACATTTGGCCTTTTAAGTAGGATTCCAAGTTTTCAAATTTTGGCGCCATTCCCCAAATGTGATTCATTTCTCGTGTTAAAATTCCTTTAAAACTTCCATTTATACTTTCTAATACAATTTTTCTAATGCCATCTCTAAAGCTGGCAATTTGTTCCCGTATGTGCATAGGAAGTTTTGACCTTGACTGATTAATACTTGTATTCTGTCCATAGAAGCAGCCATTGAACGTATTGTTGTCCGAAGACATATAACACCTTGTAGCATTCCAAATATTTTGAAAATGCTGGGTAAGACTGTGCTTACTATGTGAATACGATTCTTGTTCTTTTGTCAACTTTTGTGCACTATAGATTGGCTTACAAACGTTGGTCACGACGCACAGGACTGTGAAGAATAATTTATATTTCATGATTATCTATGAAGCGTTATTTGCAGGGGAAAACGGTGGTTTGGTAGTCGATGTCAGGATTCTTGGGTTTTTGTTCAGGCAATGTTTATCTAAGATATTTGTAGATATAGAAGCCAGAGCTTCTATATGACGTGACTTCTGTGACAGAAGCACATTCTTTAAACAACTAGAATGAAGATACGTCCGTCCGTCAACATAGTTTCATTGATATACCTAATCCTAACCTTTTCCAAAATCACGAAGGCTTCTTTGGTATCGTCCAGAATATCACAAAACCATCCGAGTTAATTAAGAACGTTCATTTAAAAAACCAATTGTTTCTGCTAAGGCATGCAGTTGATTTCTTTAAATACTGACTTCTAAGTTTAATGTTCGGCTTATGCTTACACATTCAGGTAAAGCAAACCTCCGGCTACCTAGCTAGTTTGCTACACGATCATTTTATTTTAATAATGCATTGTTCCGCTACTTAAACTTACTAATCTAAAACAATAAAACCAATTGCAGATATGGTTATAAAAATTAACTGGCTACAACAGAAATTTCGTCAGCATATTGACGCAAATCACATAGTGCATTTAATGCGGTCGTCGCTCCTCAGAATTTAGTTGCAAGATAACGTAGAAAAAAGTCTAGACAAAAGCTACTTATATTCTATGACAAGAAAATTATCTAAATGATTAACTATTAGCTTGAGGTTAACAAACTAGTGGATCATTTCAAATATACTTAAATATAAGGTATTGTTCCAACAAAATACTTGGACTTGAGAATTTTTGAACACTATGGGTGTGTTGCATAATGATTGGAACAACAATCAGGTCCAATGATTCCTACGGTTCCCTGTTACCCGGGTTCCCCTAATGCTATGCCTGTTTCCCAAACTATGCAATATGGCAGCCGATGCTAAAAGGAGATGCGTGGGGACACAACTCATTTGTTCTGTTCTCAGCAGCATAATGAGGTTTATTCAGCACTCGGCTGTAGTTTTATGTCAAGCTTCGCTTGACTACAAAATGTACACTACGCACCAAGGTATGTGTGCACAAACCGCATCACTACCTTGTGTGCTCACATTAATACGCGGCACTACATGATATACAAAACACTAAAATTCTCTAGCCAGAACGTATTTGCTCCAGCCAAACGGAGGATAGAAAACCGCATCCATAATTTTTTTTCCTGAGCTGGATACCTTTTGAGTAACACCAAGTGATTGTGAGCAGTCAAAATTAAAAGTTCTTGTAACTCCAAAGTTTTTGCATATATTTAACTTTTGATACTTTATTGATGATGGGCAGATAAACATTTGAAGCAATCCAAATTTCAAGATTGGCAAATCAAAATGTTCCCAATGAAAATTGCAAAAAGAATGTTTCTCATTTTTTCAATATCTTATCTAAGAAAGAAGTTACGTTGAAATTTGTAAAATTTTGATACTTTTGGTCAAACCCATCTTACTGAAACATTTGATTAACATTTTTTATGATGATGCTATGGGAAAAATACCGTGACTGTTTTCAATAGAGCGTTGCAAGGGCTTTCTAAAATGCTCTTACTGCAACCATTCAAATGACTAAAAGACTAGCAAATTGACTCTGAATACATGAAAGTCGATACAAGAAAATTTCTTTATTTAAAGTTTTATGCATAGCTTCCTGATTGGTAAGCATTTTTGACAGCAATGTTTTATAATAGAAAGAGTGTTAAAGACTGTCGATGGTCAACCTTTTTGGAGTTTTCTATTCTTCTTAAGTCTATTCTTTTCAAGTTACAGCGATTTGAATTTAAAAAATTCGTAAAATTTTCGGATTTTTTGATATATCATTTTCTAAAATAATTCCGACGAATGGTCAGAACGTAATATTGTCACAGATATAACCTAATAGCATGACTAATTTAGCAAAAACGTTTCAGCCACCAACTCCTAATTATTATTGAGTTACAGTTCAACATGTCGAATTTTGATGCTCAAGATTCACACCTATGTAACTATGCTACTGGGCAACTTGAGACTTTGAAACTTATTGTGAAGTATACCGGGCCCATTTGTGTTAAATAAATGCAAAAAAATTTACAAGAGTTACAGTAACTTTTAATTTTTAGTGCTCACCATCACTTGGTGTTGTGTATGTATGTAATTTGGGAAGGAATCCCCTCTATAGTGCTCTAGAGAGGACCCCAGCCGCGTATCCATCATTCTGGATTTTGCAGACTCTCCCAGTAAATTTTACACAGTGCTGTTTTTACGAGAAATATTATGGAGTTGTAAAGTTTGAAAATTTACTAAGCTACAATCTCAAAGTAGCACAATCCCAATGAAAGAGCGAAGACCCATTTACTTTTACAGAATAAATCCCACATTTACAGAAAACAGCACATACTTATTGTACCCAGCGAGGATCGAACCCGAGCGTGGTTGCCGCAGAGAGCATGTTTAGCCCTCTGTGCCACCGCGGTCACTGGATCACTTGGTGTTACTGTTTGTAAGTTAGTTATCACATTATGTATGCTCCTCGGTCATTGTGGTCTCCTGTCATTGTTTTCTTTTTCAAGAGTACTCCAATTCTCACTTCCGGAGTAAGTAGTTCATAGTTCAATATTTTTCTTTTTGGTCCGTTCCAAAATTTCTATGTTTTTGTTTGTGAAAGGAACGAAAGTTTTTTGTACTGTTCCAAAAGCAAAACAGCATTCTCATTATTTTAATAAAACATTTTCAGATTTGAACCATTCAAAATCACTTTCTTAATTGTGACTTGAGAGGAATGGTACAAAAGCAGAACCTAGAATTGCTAGTCTTAAATCTGCTGTGGGTTAAGCGGAAGTCGTGGTTCGCCAAGCATTTCAGACCAGTTTTTGGTTTTTGTGTGTAAAATTATAGTAATTTCAAAGTAATTCGAGCACAATGGGGAAAAGCTGGTTTGACAAAACAAAACTGGGAAGAAGCCTGCCATTGGCTGCTTCCAAAGCCAGATGGAAGAATTTTTTACGCAATACCTTTGTGTGTATGTACTTATAGTAAATGTACGATGAAAATACCTTCCTTCCTATGTTATATTGCTCGGAGAGCATGCCGATAATAAAGAATTTGATAAAACGTGCATTCGTTGTAAACTTTGCAATATAGGATTTTGTGGGTCAGAGATACTACCTTGACACGTTTCCTCAACATACGTATAAATATACCACAAGCATACAGGTGTCCAAGTGTATTGGGTTTTATTATTTTTAGAGATGTTGCTTAAAAGTGCCATAGCTATGACAAAACCCTTGCAAAACGAGTAAATTTCTTTAAAAAACAAAATTATACTTTTATATCTGAGATAGGACCCGATGATAAAGTATTATTAATAAGTTTCAATAATTACAACTTATATAACAATAGTTATTTATATTGTAAATATATTTTATTCAGATTACGTTTGGTAAGTTGCATATATTTGCATGATTAAAACTAACTGTAAAAAAGATTATACACAAACACCATCACTGTCAGTTGTGCAATCGTTTGTACTAATATCTGGTAAGTTTCCTAGTACATAGGTCATGCTGGTCATTAACGCAAGACAGACACCAAACTTTTCGACCATTACACGTTCAATTACAGCGGCTCCTTCATTTTCAGATGCTACAATTTTATTCCCGTAAAATCCTATAAGCTGCTTAATTTTCCCTTCATAATATCCACTGAACCACCTTTTATCTTTCGTATAAGGATCTTCATGATATTTGATAATATTCACGCCACCATTTAGCATCACAACTGGTACGCCGTGTGCTTCTAATACAGTCATATCATTTGGAATGGCTTGTATCTTGTTGGTAATTATGTCTAGGTCAATATCAAGTATTTCAAATCCCTTTTCTCGTGAGGGGGCACGTACAGCCGCCTGTGCTTTATTAATTTCAGCAACTTCATTAATAACTAGGTTTTTTATCTCGTTCACGATGCACGTAACTGAGTCATTCCCGGAAACAATTACACCAGCTAGCATCTCACAGCCAGAGCCATACTGTACAGCGGCTAAAATGTTTTTCAGATCATTTGTACTTGCTTTTGCCCATTCTGAAATACCAACACTACCCATTTCGGACCCCTCAAATAAACCGATTTGTACATTTCTCTTTGGAAGGAGGTTAAGTTTTTTGAGCACTGATAGCATTTGGAGAGCAAACACACCCTCCGCATACTTACTCCTGGTCTTGGGGTATGTGTAAACATTCAGTTGTTCATAACCTTTCGGATATAGCAAAAAATTCACCACTGGATGCGTTGAACCAAGCAATAAAATTGTTTGGTCGCTTTGTACGTTTAGCTTCGGTGTATTGATTGTTTCGTCAACATCATATAAACTGCCAAATAAATTTCCGAGCTTTTTAAACCTTCCTGCGATGCCAGCTTGTGCTTCACATTTAGGTTCAAGAGAGAGACCAAGTGATATATGACCGTCTAATGCATCGATAATTTTTATAATCTCTTCAGGTTTAACCATTCCAGCTGGTATTTGGTTTTGGCTGCCGTTAAAATACGTTGCCTCCGACACCATATTTAACATTCCATCATTAGTTAAAAATCCTACTGCTCCTTGTTCAGCAGCCATTGACGGCCCTAACATAGCATTTAAATGCTCTTCTCCTGAAGTTGAGAACATAACTAAAAATTTGTTCCTGATTTCCTTTCGAAAGGTGTATATTTCATCAAGTGCATACACAACAAAAATTGGGGCGTAGTATGCTTTACAAAAAAACTTGGAGTTAGGGAAAGGATAAACGGTAATTTTGAATCCGGGATTATCTTTAGAGGATTCCTCATCGGCAGGAAAATGAGGCATATTAACATGTTTGCGGGTAAAATTTACACGAGCCGGCCATAATATATCCCGTGGAAGTGGCACATTTATTGGTACATATTTTATGTTTTTCAAACCAAGTTTCTTCATTTCGTTTTTAAGGTAATCCACACTGGAATCGTAATAAGATTGAAATTCGTCAATTTTGTTCCAAAACGTGCCTTTAGATTCTCCAAGAAGAACCTCGTTGAAAATTTGTTTTATTTGTGGACTGAAACTTGAAACACGTTTTCGTAAGTCTGGGTTTAAGATCTTTGTACAAACACTTTCATTAAACTGACTTTGTCTTCCGTACTGGCATTCGTCAACATTCTGTAACCCGTCAACCCCCACCCGTACTCCGGAATGCGCGATGCACCGCGTTGAAGTCCAAATGTTTTCAAAGTGCTGACGGAACCTCCTATTATCTGACCGACCCACCGACAAAAATCCTCTGACGTCATCTATCGTGGAAGCAAAAACTGCTGCTAAAATTACCCCTATTTGAAAATGTAAAACTTTTACTGACACCATCATTTTCAAAAGTTTGTATAACCACTTTACTATGAAAGAAGCTAAAACCGAGCTTAGTTGAGCTCCTGCTCAAAAAGCACCGCAAGAAAGGTAGGCTAAAACCAAAAAAGTCAGACAAAGAACGTAATTTTACGACGTCTAGACTAGTAGATAATTTTTATTGCGATGAAAACAAGCTCACCACCGTCATAGATATTGATCATGGCATTCTCGATATCAAGGTCTTAATAACACTTGACAATTTTGTGATTTGTGAAATGTACTTGGGATATCATTGGAATGAAAAATGGATACCAATAATTTTGATATTCTAATTATGCTTTTACGTTTATGGTTTTATATTTGAGAGTAATTCTTCCTATTCTACTGGTTACACTATTCCGATACATCCCGTAATTGTAATTGTTATGTTGAAATGCATCATTAAATGCATCCCGTAATTTCCCGTTTTTCGTTACTAGTATTTGGAAAATAGGAAAATAGGCACCAGTAATTGGAAAATACATACAGATCCTTGTTTCTGTCGTTTTCGAAATAATGTCAAGCTGTCAAGCTTGAATTCGCGTGGCATTGGGCAAACATTAATAATTCATTTCATTAAGTGCTAGCATGTTAAAAGTCCCAAGTACGGATTAACACATATTAAAGCAAGGCCAAATCTTTTAATAAGCTTTCCAGCAGAAGCAGCAAACTAATAATGATACAGTATATCAAGTCAAGTTTATATCCGGCTTACTTAATCTAGTCCCAAACAAACGTAAATATTTTGATTGAAACGGGGATATCTAATCAAAATAATCAAAAACACTAACTCAAATTCTCATTTCATATGATATGTTAAAATTCTATGAATTCAGAGACTTATTTTTACAAATAAATTTAACTAATCAAATTTAGATTAACCTTTTATCATAAGTTATGCTACAGATTTAATCAGAAAACCGTACTTGTCAAAATATTCGTTTAGTTACTTCTAATTTGTCATTTGCATGTAGCAGACATTTATAATAATTAAAAATTGCTTTTGTAAATACATTAAATGTTCAAAAGGATTTACATTTTTGAATTTCCACAACTTCCTTGTCGGCTTTATTTAACACAACTTTTCGTTACTAAATATTAGCTTAAATTTCATGCACTTCCTTCTTCTTGTCGATTTTGAAATATGTCGACAATGACTTGACGTGGTGTTGGCAGAACTTTTTTAATTCATTGCATTTTAGCTAGGTTCTGTTGACAGTTCTTACAAATCCCAAATATTGTTTGATCCGTTTTATTGTTAATACATAATACACATTTCCCATGATACAATGCAATGCATGCAGTCACGTAGTGTACCTTTGTATCTATTCGAAGCTCAGTCTATTATGAAGTATGAAGTAATGAAGTATTTATTTTCAACATGCTCTTCGAAGCCATTCGTGGCCTATAGAGCAGCAATCATAATAAAACTTTACATGGTTACAGTATAGATCTAAATGATAATTCCATACATTATATCTCTTGAACTATTTGACAAATTATGAGTTCCGTCTTTATAACCTCTACTCATTACAAGGCATAATACTCATTACAAAACATCTTATATAAAGTCAAAATTATAAGACTTGCACTTTAACACATTTACTTATTGCAAAACATCTTATATAAAATTACACATTTTGTCATTAAGGATGTGTCAATTTACAAACATCCGCATTCAATAACAATTCATGACAAGAAAACGCACATTGTGCATAATTCCTTTTTCTGCTTACAAGTTAGTATTGCTTGTCATAACATTTTCTCAGATCCTGATGTGTCAAATTTACATATAAATCTTGCGTACTTTTGAGTTGCAAAAACAATCCTCCACCTCACCCAATGCATTCCATTCTTTTATCAATTAAGTCATAAGTGCTTTAAACTTTTGGACAAATTTCTTGGGTAGTGGGCCGTTGAACTCCTCTTTTACATGTTTCCAGTTAACCTGCATAAAATTTCCGCATATGCATGTCTGGTCCTTAAGCTTCTCAGCATTTTCAATTCCAATGATGTCCGATAATTCCCGAAAACGCTGGTCACTAATTCCATAGTCCATTCCAAGTGCAAAGATATTTTCAATTTTTTCAGCAATCTCAGGTATTTCCTCGACAAACTTTTCTTTGGGGTTGTCCACAGATTGCGTTTCCAATTCCAATCCAATTCCAATAATTTCCGGTGAACTATGAAGCATTGGCTCCGAGTCCGTGCTTTTGGTTTGGGAAGTCTCAAGTACGTTTTGCACCTCGTCGCCTCCGCTAAATGATCCCCCGGAATATTCGGTGGCAGCGCAATCCTTCTCATTAGTTGATAATCTTTTTCGTTTTCTGTGATTTTGTGGCACGTCGTCAGTGATAGAGATTTTTTCTTCGAAATTTTTTAGACGAAAGCAGTTCTTGAAAACAGTTTTTCGGTCTCTTATAGATGCCAGAGAAACAATGGCAACAGTGTGCGCAGGCTTTGACAGAACTTGCACGTTTTTAACTTTAACGTCAATTTTAAGCACGGTTTCAAAAAAACTGTCAACTTTTTGAATTGCGTGTTTCTTTTTAACATTTTTTAGGCCTATTAAGCCGTGAATAACAATTTTGTTTTCCATTTCTTCAGGTTCCGTCACTGTTAATAAGTCTGATTCACAGGTTTTGTACTTCTCGTGCTTTAACTCCAATTCACGGCCAATTAGCTTGTTCAAGCACGAATCAACTTCAGTTTTTATGGCAAACAAATTTTGTTTAAACAGTGTCAAAATATTCAGTTGGTTTTTAGTCAGTGTATCGCAAGAGCTTTCCACACATAACAAAAATTCCACTAGAGTCGGGTGGCACAAAAACGCTAAGCTTGGTTTTGCTGTAGCACAATACCCTGCTCGTATAGCAAATTCTTTTTCCATTGCTGCGTGTGTACTCAACAACCAAGTTACACTCAAAGCAGCAAATATTTAATGCTTTATTCACACACAGGAGGAGACAAATCTCGACATCCTTCTCTCTTGACAGCTAAGACGGAACTAGCTCAGTCTATTATGCTCGGTAATTACTAAAATGATCTACAACGTTGGCTTTACTTTTCAACAACTTTTATTTCAACTGACACGACATGAACAAGTACATCACACTTGCGACTGACAATGACGAATGAATCTTGGGTCCTGGATCTTGTGAGCACCTCTTTTTATACCTTCTCGCCTTCCCCGTGACCCCCAAATATCCCCAATTAACTAACTAACGAGTATCCTTAGCAAATAAGCAATACACTGCAACGAACACGCAGTCGACGGACCGTAGCCCCAAACAAACTATTTACTAAATGTACCCACCCATCACCCACTCATAGCCTAGGTGAATACAGCATTATAAAAATAGGCTCCGGGTAATACTCCGGTGCCTACAGTATCTAAGTATAAAAATGAAAAAAATTCTTTGAATAACTTGCCAAAAACATTGATTTAAACAACTGTGCTAAACCAGTAGAACAAATTTGCAGTTTAAGTTGAAATCCTGCTTGTTCATACTGATCATGTACACACAAAGATAGGTTGCTTGAACTAGTGATAATCTAATTATTCAATTACACATTTGTTACAATAACATTAAATCCTGTGAATTTATATACTTAACAAATAATTTTTACTAATCATATAATTATTGCCAGTTTCAACATAGTTTATGTTACTGATATTTCCAAAAAACGTACCACCTACAACATTTTTAATATACAACACCTTGACTTTGCTTAAGGCACAAAAATAAAGATCTATGACAAAAAACGCATACTGGAATATTATGGTGTGTTTAGAATAAGTATTGAGATTTGTACTAGAAATAACTTAATAAAAGGATAACAAAGAACATTACCATAAATAACTTGCCAAAACATATTTTAAGACCATTTGCAACTATACAAAATTTGTGTTACGATATTTGCTCCCATAAAAACTCATTTAAAAATGCATTTTTACAAACTTCAATTTTCTTAGTGTTTGTGAATGCGCCTACCTATTTATTTAAACACCATAATTTATACTGCTAGATCTGCACATTGCTCTCCGTCAATTACTAAACAGCTTTGTTTCAATTTTCAACCCCATTTATCTCCTGGTCATGCGGAGTATTTAAGTGTCTTTTATATCTATTATAATGTTGATACTCCTGTCCACAAATTTTGCGCTTTTTCCTTCTATTATAAGTCCGATCACCGGCCTCGGTCCATTTATGCAACCGCTTCATGTCTAAACATCGTCTGTTTACTCACCATTTCCCAACAAAAATTGCGTGCCACAAAAGCCGACTGCCTTTTCAACCTCTCCTCCGACAATTCCGTTTCTACCAAAGAATTACTGGTCACCACTTTTGGATTCTTCCCAAAAGCACTGTAAAATACTCTCTTAGATGTCTATCAATGTTCCTTTTTTAAATAGCTCTTTGACAATATTTTCAAATGCATATTTCAACATGTTACCTCTATTTTCAAGGATTATGTAACAAGTATCACATTTTATGTGAAACGGTATTTTAACCCCAACATTATTATTTTTGGGACAGATACGCAAGACGTTTTCGGTTTATCCATTTTCCGCACTGGTAACATGAAGTTTTTTGAGGTTGGGAACCTCGGCGTTAATTGTTACTTGTTCCATTGATTCCTGGTTGTCAATATTTCTGGACAAATTTAAGGCTGGAGTTTGTAGTCGCGGCCGCATGTCTTTCAATTTGCTATCATCGGAAACAAAAATTCAAATTTTCATCACATTTCATAACGATTTTAACTAATTTATTGATAAAAATGGTATAACTTATAACTTATTTGAAGACCGGTTTTTAGCGAAAGCAAACTTAACCAATCATTCTTCCCATTATCCTGGTGCAGAGAAACTTCTGGTTTTAAAAGATTCTGAAATGTTGGTAGCTTATCATTCACCTTTATTTGTAGCACCTGCACCTCCAATAATCCAGTTAATTGATCTATAATCTTCAGACTGCATCCTCAGCACGGCAGAAATTAAACTGAGGTTTCAGTTCAGTTCAAGTTTCAGGTTTGTTGTTAAGCAAATCCAAAAAATAGTTTGTATCCTGCCTAAATTTAAAAATCTTACAGCATAACACATATTATAATTTGCCCTGTGTAAACTAAATGTCCTGGTTTGCTACAACTATTACCAGATGTAGAAATACAAAAGAAATTTTAAAAAATTGTTTATTCTCCTTGTTCTAATGATTGTAAATTTCCAATTTTGGTCTCATTTTTGGATTCAATGCTGCCCACATTACATCAGTAATCTGTGAGTTATTTAAACACACATTCTTCATTTGTAATATTCATTGCAAAATATTTGTTGTTTTCATTTTAAAACCTCAAAAACTAATTTTAAAAATTATTTACCTGACACCTTCTATAAAGAAACAAACGTTCAAGCTTTGGCTTTTTCAAAAACGCATAAACAAAGGAAAACTCTGAAATTAGGCGCTCTCCATTATTGGATTCACTACTTTCCTCAATTCAAAGAATTAGCCATGTCAAGTCTGAAATATACACAAAAGAAATTGGAATGGCACTCGTCGTCGTCAACACAAAAATGTCAAGACTATGTTAAACGTACTTGTAAGACATCTGATTGACGGCTTGTTTGCATGTTCCAGAATTGCTCCAATGTCCTCGTCGTCCAAACTACATTTCCCGTCTCCTATATATTCTGTACTTGTCCCAAGTTTTCAAAAAATTTTACTTCCAAACTTTTTGCGTGCAAAAAACCACACCTGCGCACCGCATTTGATAAGCAGAGATGTTTGCAAATTTAAGTTTTGGAGGCTTAAGGAACACAATCCCAAGCTAGTATCATGTTGATGTACCCCAAAATTACGTAAGGTCAAGGTTTTTTTCCATTTTTTTCATAACTGGAAAACGTAAGTATACTGGTGGCATGCTGAAATAACAATCAAATCTAATAGCCACTAGTTTCAGCGATTTGAGCCAGTTATTTAACATATTGAATACCAAACATCCAAAAAATGTGCATTTGTTATTCTCAACTCTAATTCCAATAGTTTTGGTAATGGATTTTTTGCAGGAATTTCTGAGTCTTAGGAGCTGAAAGCCTGCGTCCAACGTTGAAGGAAACAAAATGCTGTCAAGTCTACAAACATCCAGCCCACTCGAATTGCGCAAGGTTAGCTCTTTTAGAGCTGCCCTCCAAAATATGCTTCAATAAATTGCCAGTGTTTTTGATCAACGATTCAAACATTTCTTGTTGGTTTTCTTCAACATTCCATACTTTTCCTGCTTTATATATTAGCTTTTTAAGGTTTGGAAATCAAATGTTTGGAAACCCGTTGGGTGGTTGAGTTTCGTTCCGTAGTTCTAATTTAAGTTCCACAAGGCCTCTTCCACACTGCACAAAGCAATTTTGTGAAATACCAAAATTTCCATTTTGAAAAAACTGAGCTCCAATATCAAGACTGTAAGTGCGCGCATTCTTATCGTTGGAAGAAAACGCTGATCCAAACTCGCTCACAAATGTCTCCAGAGTTATCGCATTTTGTTTTGACTTGAAGTTAAACTGAATCAGTGGAATACTATTATGGTAAAGCACTTTAGACACAGAGGATAACCAACACTTGCATAACAAGCGCAGAGATCGGGCATCTTTCTGACGGCTATTTTCAAATTTGTAAGATAGATAGGCTATCACGCGATTAACAATCTTTTCCCGTAACTAAAATTTTTTAAAAACAAACAAACATATTAGTCAATTACTACGTTTAAAAAATTATATGGTTTAAAAAAAGTTTTGTGTTTGCGGATCAGCGACAAAAATAATACATTTTGCATTGAAAACTCTTACTTCTTTAAGATTCAGTACCAGTTTTACTGAATCCGACACCTCAATATCTGCATCTTCTTCAGTAGAGTCTCCACACACTGATCGTTGTCGTTTTAAACTTTTCATTTTTACAGCGTAAAAATTAAAATTTGCTTTTGGAAATTTCAACACAGCTGTTGTTATTATTTGTTGCCTTGACTAAGAAAAAACCACGACTGAATGCATGCACGGTAATATGTGGTGGCACTATGGCCTTAGTGTGCAGCAGGCTGAAGCTGTTTGTACTTACGGAGTTGTTCATTAGCAACGTATATTTAATTTCATACTGTTTGTGTAAATATTAAATTAATGTATGTGGTTGATGCTCAACACGAACAGATCGACCGAGCCACACGGCAGACATTATACACAGCCCTAATACGCCTAGGGCATTGCTGATACCAGTTTCAGAGGAAAAAAGCAGCTCTGTACCTGTGTTGCTTTGGGATGTGGCTGCGTGGAATATTGCATTGAGCAAAGCAAAACTTACTTGTTTTTGTTGTAATGATGAGCGATTTTCAGTGTTGCATGCATAAAGTGAAGTTGGTGCAGTAAAATGACTTGCATACTGAGATTTTTAGCCGTATAACAGTTTGAAACAGTCTGTTTCCGACTTAATGAGAGTTCTAGTGATGCAGTGTTTAGCCTGGGTGCCTGTTTGCGTACCTGTCTACTTGTCGTCTCGTCTCTGCTGCACTTTGCATGGGGAAATTGGGCTTTATCGTGCAACATACTTTTTTGTTATTTGATTATTTTCAAAAATATGATGGCTAATTTTAAAGAATGTTTTAAATTATAAAAGCAATGCTATTTTAATATGATTTTTACTTTGCAATTTCGTTTGTTGCACCCAGTTTGTTATCTTTAATAGACCATTCATTAGTTTGTGTTAATTACAGTTTTTTGGTAGCAGAATTTAGGAAACAAGGCGGAATGTGGATAAGTCAAAGCAGTCTGAAGGAAAATGATGAAAGGATACCTTTAAAGAGAGAAGAAACATGTGGCTTTATGAACGGACATTATACATACACCAAAATAGACACTTGGGATTATCTAAGTACCGATCAGCAATTTGAAAAGTTACCATTTCAAGTAGTTTACTTGGGTGGCAACGTACTTTTCTTGTTTATAAACTATCGCCCTCAGTGGCGGATGAGAGAATGAATAAAAAATCACAGTGGACATTTATGTTTTGTTGAATTCCTTAAAGTGAGTTTTTGATTGAGTCTTTTAGAGTGAGTGAGAAAAGGGGGCTAACTGGTATTGAATTTAATTTTTAACAGCCTGGTTGGATTTTGTACAGGAAAAAATTCATGCAGGAAGATGTGTGCAATGCATTCGTAGAAGTTTTATTTTTCCTATGCGTTTTGGTAGTAAAGATTTCATATTTACTGCAGCTTCTTTATTGCCTTGTAAGGCAAACTGCTTTACCTTTTTCAGTGGAGGTTATAAATAACCACAATTTACACAGAAACGTATTCTCGCTACATACATTCTACGTTATTCCAAGGAAATTTTACCTGAACACCCTCTAATGGGCTTGAAAATGTTTGCTTTTGTTCTGTCTAAAATGCCTTCCTTATTATCTACTTACGCATACGGATTTGGTTTTTTTTCAAGAAAGTTTCCTAAGGGAAAGCAAAAAGAACGGAATTTAAGTCAAATTATTTAACTGCGCACTATAATATTTCGCCTTTACAAGTCAGACGTACTTATTGGGGCTTGTTTTATTTCTTAATTTTGTTCATGAAAACAAGCAACATTTTACTTTGCGTCTTTAGCAAACAAAACAAGTAAAGTTTAAGTGCGTGAAGTAAAGCTACGTTGATTAAAGCTAAATATTATACAAATAGTACAGAAATGAGCATCAAAACTGACAAAGCAAGTTATGATTCCAGACGTCTGCAAAATCTACTGCCACAAGAGATAAAGTATTTCTCTAAACAGATTTTTCATGCTTTAAGCAAGTTTGGGTTTAATGATTGTTTTTAATATTTCATTTTCAACAGGTTTGGTTTCTTATCTGTGAAGAATACTGGCACCCAAACGAACTGGAAAATCCTTATAACTCGTCATCCTATTTCCAAAACCTATTGTTCAACAAACGCACAGACTTCCTTTTTCCTCGTGTTTGGAGCATACTTGGAAATCGTCTGATTCGTTCTGAACTTCGGCGGATGCCATCAACTCGACGAGAACTTTCTGAAATTCCAAATTATGTTTGTGGTACATGTAAAGTGAAGCCGTGCACTTGTTGGTGTACCAATATGACAAAACTGCGGTTAGTGTCCAGAAATTGGTGTAACGGCGTTGATCAATTCAGTCAAACGTTTACCTGCAAAGAATACTTTTGGCGATACATGTCGGACAATCACAAGATGAACTGGTTTCTTACAAACTTTGGAAATCCTTTTCACAGTGTATTACAGCGTTTCAACGAGCACTTTGCTAACACACATGAAAATCAAAGAGTTAGAACTCCATTTATTGGGAAAAGGGTCAGTTTGCGAATTCAACTGCCTTTTGACTTACAAGAGTGGAATCGTTTGCTAAATATGCTGACAAATTACGGAATGCATATAAACATCTGCGAAATTACTGTTGAAACCCAGTTCAACACAAAAGGTTTTTGCTACAAAATTTTAATTCAGGTTTTGGAACTAATGCCGAATCTACGACGTTTGTATTTATATTACCGAAAACATCCACTGTGGAGATGGGCTGTGGAATATCACGACATACCGGACCGAATCAGACGTGAAATAGGAATGCATGCAGAATTGGAGCACGTAGTTTTGATAAATCAATTGCCAAAGCTGTTTTGTTTGACAACATTGGGATTTTGTGATTTTCCCAAGAAATTAATATATGAGTTTGTACGTAGTTACCCTCAAGTTAGCTCCATAAAACTGGACGTGTTAACTTTGGACTCAAGGGAGGGTTTTGATTTCCAAACATTTAATCAGTTAAATTTACACCGTTTTAAAATGAGCGTGGATTCAAAATATATGTGGCAGGCCTTTAAAAACGCAGAAATTGTTTGGAACCTAGAATGCTTAAGGCTAAATTTTGATGATTTTATGGCATTAGAATGTACAGAGATTTTTTCAGTTTTAGAAACCAGATGGAGTAAAACTTTGACTAAATTAGAATTGGAACTGCCGCCTACAAAATCAATGCTTGGTGGAACCGAAAATATGAACTGGTCAGAATTGCCAAAATTGAAACTGGAGAATCTTGTCCATATTAAAATTCGGATGAACCACGTTTTTACCTTGGACTTTCTTTTGTCACTTGGAAAAAGCTTAGAGACTCTAAGCGTTGTTATTGCTTTCGATTTGTACTCGATAAATCCCAGAAAAGTTAAGGCTTTAGAAAATGCCAAAGCCAGTCAAGTTATTCAGTTTTTTGGGTTTAATAACAAGCGTATGTTAAAAGGATCAAATGTATGGCAACTTTTCCCAAAACTGGAACAAATTAAATATTCGGAAGAGATTTTAAACAATGGACAACGGCGACTTCAAGAATGGCTGGTGTTAAGAGGACAATAGTATCAGTTTCAGGAATATTGTTATTGGTTATAGGTCTTTTAAAATTTAGACTTATTATGTAAATAGGAAATTATTGTACGTATTTATCAGTAACTGGGTAATCATGCAAGCTTATTTAACATTCCACGCAACATGGTAAGTATATAACAAGCTATAAGTCAATAAGGCTTTAAAAGAAGTTTAAACCGCTCAATGCACATTTCGTAGTTCTATGTATACCTAAATAAGCAAAACATATATTAATAATGGTTTACACCTCCAGGTGGTTATTGCAATTTTATAAATGTATTTGAATAACTCTCTTAATTTGAATACAAAAAAGCTGCATGTTCGTAAAATAAGAACAATTGCACATGATTTTTAACTTATGCGCTTTTCACACCCTATTTTTATGAAAGTTTAAACTTGACTAAATATTTATGACATTATCAGGCATGGACGCTTTTTAGAAGCGATGCGAATTTTAATTATAAGAATAACCAACTATTGGTTTATTTGGAACAAGCTACGATTATTCTAAGAAAACTTCCGAATTAGGCAAAGAATTAACATAAACACGACTACACATGCACATCTTTACTTCTGGCATATTTTTTCTTAATGTATATCTAGCTTACTTACCCAAATCTCTTCATGCTTCAAGATTTAACGTAAGTAGCTTAAAATGAAGGCAGCTTAACCAAAAATGTAATGCTGCCTGCCTTTCCTGCTGCATTTTAAGCTAATCCCATATTTCCGAGGTCTTCTAGCTTACATGACAAAATGCGTGTACATTGTGTACACAATACCGATACCCATACATATGCTGGCTTTGATATAGCTTCAACACGGACAGTGTTTCATGGAGACTTCCAGAAGCCCCAACCCAAATCATTCGTTCATTGCAAGTAGGACGTTCTTGAAGTAGTTAAGCCAGCGCTTTGTTTTATAGTTTTCAAGGCACAAAAGTTAATGTTTATTAGGTAAATGTCAGAATAATGGCTTCCAAGAAACCTTCAACCTGCAATTTTTGTAGTAAAGTCTTTGTTAGATTTCCACTAAATAAATGGGTATCTGGTAGCTACTTTAACTCAGATTACCCCTAAGTTCTCTGTTGTTCTTATATCCGTGACTGTGACTATGAAACAGCTAAAACTGACGATAAATGCTACTTTCTACACTTGAAATATAGCTAATCAACTAGGCTAAATAAGTGGCCAATTAGGGAAACAGTTAACTTTAAATGCGATTGAATCGCCTCTATATTCTCAACAAAATTACAATGAAAAACTGTACTCTCAACTTTCTACTTAAAACTTTCTCCGAAGACGAAAGTGACAACTGACGAGGTGATGAATGACGAACTGACGATTGACGAGAAGAATGACAAGCCCACGACGACGACGAGACTGACCTTTCCTCCGTTTCACCTCTAAATGCACGCAATCTCGTTGCGTTCGCAACGAGTTTCGAATTTTGAAATAAAAGCGGGCTTCATTTTGCCCTAAAAAACCTACAAACTAAATGCACACTTCTGACTTCTGACAGTCTTCACAAAAACGTCTAACTTAAATCTTCATATGAAAACACACACTGAAAAACGACCCTTCAAGTGCACAATGTGTCCGCAATCATTTACGCAGTCTCGCAGTTTAAAATCTCACATAAACAGTATACACATTAAAGAAAAGCCGTTCCACTGCAAAAGCTTTGTTAAAAGGTTTGCGTCAAAGATTGAATTACAGAGGCATGAACGTGTGCACACTGGAGACAAACCGTACAAATGTGAACAGTGTGGAAAATGTTTTACACAAAGCGGTTCGTTGCAGAGACACAGAGAGGTCGTGCACCAAAAGTTGCTTTCTTTTCAGTGCGACTTCTGTGAAAAACGGTTTGGAACCAAAATACAGTTACAGGTCCATACAAGAACGCATACAGGAGCAAGGCCTCACAAATGCCAGTTATGTAGTGCAACCTTCAAAAACAGTAACGCACTGAAAATCCATGTCACGAGCAAGCATTCTAATGGAAGATGCCACGAATGCACACAGTGCAACAAAAAGTTTGCGTTTGAATACCAGCTTAAGAAACATTTATTAGTGCACAATGGCCCAAATCAGTTTGTTTGTAATATATGTTCAAAGACGTTTAACACAGAGAGGACGTTAAATGTTCACATTCATAGCCATTTAGGAGAAGGTGGAAAGACCTGCAAAATCTGCAACAAAACCTTCTATAGAGCCGACGCACTCAGTCGGCATTTAGTGATTCATCAAGGTATGGCCGTTGTATATTGGAAACTTAGACTTTATATCACGCAAACCTTCCACGTAATTTTTTTAAAGTTTCCATTTACAATTTTACAGAGAAAACACTATGGTGCCTTTTCTGCGGCGTAGATTTTCATCAGCTGGGCGCCCTTCACGGCCACTACCGTATCCATACCGGAGAGAAACCTTTTGCTTGCAGTAAATGTGACTCTAGTTTTTCAAATTCATCAAGGCTTACATTGCATACCAAAAGTGGTGTAAGCTGTGTGGAAATACGTTCAAACTCAGGGGTTCCCTAGGAGCTCACATTCAGCGACACCTTGATGAAAAACATTTCAAGTGCAACATTTGCAACAAGGGGTTTATGAACAACCGGGATCTTAGCCGACACATGGTCACACACAAACAAAAGGAACGATTTGAGGAACTTTAAAACAATATCTCAGTTGTCCTTGGCTGCACAAACGGTATGCCGTCAAATGGACTAATAACCAAATTGACTAATTTTATATTAGTCAATGTTTACCTCAAAAGCATTCAAAAGTTCGTATTGACTAAGCCCATAGTACACATTGACTAAACTTACACATCATGTATTTTCAAGAAAATGCAAATATATTTTTGCTTACTGCAACCGCAATCTGCATGTATCAAGCCGAGCAATTGCCAAAATGCTCGCTCTCGCTCCAAGAATTTATAAAATTCTAAAACAGCTATTCTTGAACCTCTGCGCGTGCATCACACATTTTAAAATGGCATCAAATTTTAGTGAATATCCATATCCAACTTCTTCGGAAAATAGGAAACGTACAAGAAACATGTAGAAACATTCTGGACTAAAAACTATAAAAATAAATACGCCGACTAATGATCATTTCAAATACATAGCTAAGCAATATGGATATATGTTTTTCTGATTCTCTGACTCTATTTCCCCAAGATGATGATCAGTCTGGCTCAAAATCAACACAGCTATGGCCCAATGATTAACTATACGAAATTTGGTACGATTCTAATAAGGCATTAACTTCCATTATTACCCTAGAAGGATGACCAATCTAACTCAAAATCAATAGGGGTCTGTCTTTTGACCCAATAAATCACGGTACTAAATTTGGTGTCATTTTGACAAACTGTCTGGCCTGCATCGTGTTCGCAGACCAACAGACAAACATAAAAATCAATTCTAGCATCACTTGCACAATGCACAGCTACGTAATAATTTGACATAGGTATGTAAATTGACTTGAGTTTTTATATTACAAAAGGCGTTCATAGATTTTTGAGCCACGCGCGGGGATTAATTTTTTCAAACTGACAGGTCCTACTGACTTGAAAATTTTAGAGGAGGTTAATTGTTCCTTTGACTACAACTGTTGAAAGTTTCAGACCGTTTTTCCTCAAAATGCCGAAGAAAACACCAGTGGAATTTGAAGTGCCAGTTAAACACTTTTCCGAGCAGAGATGCTCGGGGAGGTCAATTGTAAATCCGTTAAACGTTGAAGGTCACGGTCTGTCAAGGTACACAGTGCACAGAGTAATCTTTGGCGAAGGTAAGGGTAGGCAAGCCAAGACCCTGGGACTTTCTTCTCTTTAGAAAAATCGCCCTTGTTCGAAACGGACACCGAACGCCATTAAGAAGGTCCGGACTTTGACCACCAAGGGAAACCCTCCAAGTCAACGCCGGATCTCCAGACAGCTTGAAATATCGTTAGCAACGATTAACAACATTATCTAGGACCTTGGGCTTCAGAAACGCATGCAGAGCTTGGTACACGTCCTGAAGCCATCACAAATTGCCAACCGGAAGTCCAACGCCAAGATGCTCTACGAACGCCACCTGACAGGGAATAAATTGGAGTACGCCGTCACAATTGACGAACCATTGTTCTGGGTGAACTATTGCAACGGGAAACAGAAGATCTGTTACGTAAAACATGGCGAAATGGTCCCTTAAAGACGGATGTATAAGACCACCGAAAGCTGCGGAGACCAGATCATCTTCATTGGTGCTCTTTCCGGTAGAGGGGTCCTTCCACTAATGAAAGTCCCTCCAAACGTAAAAGTTAACGCAGAGCGATAATTGGAGGATGTTTTGAAGCCGCTGGTCATGCAGGAAATCCGAAAACTGTACCGTGGGGAGGAGTCAAAGGTCTCCATCCACCACAACAACACACAAATCATAAAGCAACTTAGAATTAGTTGTAATCTATCGACCAGTTTTTGAAATATAAATATTATACGCGTATGATTCCTTTTAAAAATAAAAAATCATATCAGTCGCATGCATAGTTTCAAGCAGACTGGTTTTATTTTATTTCATTCTAATTCTGGAACCTTATCATCCAAAACCATGCACACTTATTTCAATCTAATTTTATGCATGCAATACTTGCTCATTTCTAATACAATTGTTCCTTACTAATATTAGTACATTTGAAAGCCCCATAAACCTTACAAGTAAAAACATTTGCTTGTGTTAGAACGCCACCGCAGAATGTTTTCCATTGCAAATAGAATAAAGGTATGTTGTGGAATATCTGCGTTTAAAACTTTTTATGGGGAGTGTATTCCTCCTGTAGGGACAAAATTCATTTTAGGGCAGAGATTTACAGAGCACAAGACGTACGTGGCTTCTTAGACGTACCCGATTTCAAATTTAAAAAGTTTAAATGTCGTTTCTCCCAAAGCTTAAACAATCTAATTTTTCAGGAAGCTTTAGCAGGGCATTAAAAGGTTAAATTAAGCAGCTTGACAAAGAAGAGATTAATTAATACGGCACGACAGACGTAAGCATACTAAAGCCTGCTAAAGTCAGTGCAGTGCAGCTAAAAGTCGACGCAACTCATGCTTTGAGTGTAACTAGGTACTTAATCCTAATCTTAAAGCGTAAATGTCACAACGAGACGAATCATCATGCGTTTAATATGCAACTAGAGAAAATGGCATACTAAGGTAGTGAATTAGTTTTGGGAGATATTTATCCGACCGCGTAGAGAAAGACTTTATCTCCCCCATTCCCTTATTTAGCAGACATTCCCATTTTTCTTGTCTGCTAAATCAGCCACCCAATTTTGCCGCGAAAATCACTACTTTAGCAGACAAAAAACTTATGATTTTTTTCCAAAGTTTTCAAAGCTTGTTTTCATGCTTCGCAAATACAGCAAATACATGATGAAATCAAAATAAATGTACTCAAAAATCAATAATGTTGACACATTCTGATATCTGATGACATAGGTACGATAGGGAGCTTTTAAGTTTAAAAGTTTCATCATTGTTAGGACACTTGTGTTTAGAATGAAATTGTGTAAAATATTACTGGATCAAGACTTACACAAGAATTGAGCTAAGAACACACCAACGAATTAAAAATGGTTTTGTACGAGGTATAAAAGTATGAACAGGTATTGTACACTTCACACCAATGTAGAAAAAGATTGTTTAAAATATATAATGTACCTATATATAATGTAGGTAGTAACATTTAATAAAACATATCTTAACAAAGTGACAATGTGGTGCAAAACGAAAGTCGAAACATTGCTAGGTGACTCCACACGTACATCACAAACTTCATAAAACAGAGTTAATCAAATAGGTGTGTCAGTTGTAATTATCAGCAATGTTTTAAGTTTAAGGATTATTGCAATGGTACATTACTCATTTTCGGTGCCTTAAAAGTCGGAATACACTTGTGTTGACAACCTCTCCGCATCTGTATCAGAATAGTATGTTGATATTATAATGCTTAATTTTTGAAAATCCTTGATTTTGGGAAATCCAAGTACGTTCAATTTGATTTCATGCATTTGCTGATGCATGAAAACAAACTTCAAAAACTTTGGGAAAAAACCAAAAGTTTTTTGTCTGCTAAAGTAGTGATTTTCGCGGCTAAATTGGGTGGCTGATTTAGCAGACAAGAAAAATGGGAATGTCTGCTAAATAAGGGAATGTGGGAGATAAAGTCTTTCTCTACGCGGTCGGATAAGATTTTCCCATTTGTTTTTTGTAACAAGTGCAGAACATATTGTTTCACGGCTAGTTGTGCAGGGTACCAATATTAAGGCCAAAACTCACAATTTTTCTCTCTTGAGGACATAGTATTTATATCTATTTCGGTTTTGTGTAATTCTAGAAACAGTGAGATTAGGTACCTTAAACCTGTAGAAAGGCCATTCAGTTCCACTATAGCGAGCAAAAAATATGCAGAACTGTACAGGTTACATTTTTAAAACGTTTTACACCAACTAACATCAACTACCCAAACCAAAATTTTGAAGTGCTACAAACTTGAACTCAGGCATGTTGGTCTCAAACCTAACCTCAGTGCAGTTTATTGCTCACAAGGTGTCAGGTCTTCTTCTGAACTAAGTTTCTGCTGTAATAAAATTCTTTCTTGAACAAGTGAAATATGATAAAGATAAAATTGAAAGTTGATAACTTGAAAAGTTGTGCACTTTGTTTCTAAATCTAGTTGAATATAGTTTAGAATTCAAATATTATTGCCAAAAACTTCTAAACATAATGGCTTCAAAACAACCTTTTCAGTGCGTTTTATGTGAGAAGGCATTCAAAAGGAATGACAATCTGGACTGCCACATACGAGTTCATACAAAAGAACATCCATATAATTGTAAACTGTGTCCAAAATCATTTACGCAGTCCGGTGCACTTAAATTACACGTAAATATTATACACCTAAAACAGAAAACATTCCACTGCAAGTTTTGCATCAAATGTTTTGGAACGAAATCTACACTACAAAGTCACGAACAAATACATAATGCAGCAAGACCGTACAAATGTGAGCAATGTAAAATGTCTGTTAAACAGAGTGGAGGCCTACGGAATCACAAAAAGGCAGTGCATCAAATTTTACTTCCTTTTACTTGTGAACATTGTAATAAAAAGTTTGCAACCAAACACTATTTAAAAAGTCACGCAAGGATACATACAGGAGAAAATCCTTATCAGTGCCAAGTATGTAGTGAAGCATTCAAACAAATTAATTCCCTGAAACACCACGTGAGGAAAAAGCACACTGACAAGGGCTTCCCTGAATGCACACAGTGTGGCAAAACGTTTAGTTTTAGTTACCAACTAAAGAATCATCTGTTACTGCATACGGGTGTGAAGCCATTTGTTTGTAATATATGCAGCCAATCATTTAATGCTCGCGATACACTACATGCTCATATTCGTAAGCATACGGGTGAAACTCGGCTGTCCTGCAAGTTCTGCAGCAAATTTTTCTACGGAAGCTGTAAACTCAATCGTCATTTATTAATTCATCAAGGTAAGAAAATTAAAATTGGCTACTTAACCCGAACAACAAATAGTGTTTCATTATAACTTTTATGATTTCTATTTGGAAACTTGCAGAAAAGGCTTTACGGTGCGTTTTCTGTGATGCGGGTTTTCATCTAAAGGACCATCTCTACAACCACTACCGTGTCCATACCGGGGAGCGACCGTATAATTGCAACAAATGCAGTTCAAGTTTTCATGCTTGTTCAAACCTTGCGTCGCATATCAAAATTACGCATTCTGACGTGAGAGCATATAAATGTGAACTATGCGGGAACCAATTTAAAGGAAGAAGCCAACTAGCAGCCCATATAAAGAGACATCTGGGAGAAACAAGTTTTAGTTGCGAGTTATGCGGGAAAGGTTTCATGAACAATCGTGATTTGGATAAGCACAGAGCGAACATCCATGAAAAGAATTTATCCTGCGTATGAACATAAGTAGAGTCGGCAGGTCTTCAAAGGCACATGAAAGGAATGCATAAATGTCAAGCGTGAAAGTGTGCATCGTTTTACTTTAATAATAGTTTAATATCCTTTGTAGGGTATAGTTTATATGCTGAACGGAAAATGCGCTAAACGAACTTTACTATTTTATCAAACATATTTTCCAATGCCTTACAAAAAGCACAGTTAACGTTGTAGAAATTTTTCGTATAGGGTTCTATTTAAAGTATATTGTATTGAGAATATGACGTAAAGGCAATCTTTACAAAACACTATTTTTACATATCTAGAAAGCAAAATAGAATATAAACTTTTAGACATTCTGTAGGCTAAATTTATTTCTATTTTAATTAAAAACCTGTCAAGTCAAATTTTCAACGGATTTTTAAAATTTAGGTTAAACGTTATAGATTTAAAGTCATATTAACATTTTTTAATTTAATAAAGTTATTTTGCAGTAGGACACAAAGTCTTCATTTTAATATCTGGACTTTAATAATCTTGACATTATGAGTGTTTTATTTTATTACAGCAAATACTAAACACACAGAAAATATGTGCTTTTTATGAGTTGAATATCATAAATGTAAAATGTTTACGTACTTTGAATTTGATGTGTTACATCGTATTGTTTTTTGGCTTTATTAGCCTCAATTTTTGAATGGATTTGCAAGTCGTTGGCATTCACATTATTTGAACTTTGCTGCCCAAAAATTACTAAAATGTATTGAGACAACTTAGGGACTACATGACTCTTTGCCATAACACATTATATTTCATCCCCTTTTGATAGGTTGTACTTGCATTATGCATTACACGCCGGCATAAAATATCATGCACTAGCAATAAACTTGCGTACACGTAGCACCTCTACCAAAAAGGCTTCATGCAGTATGTGTTCGTGTGCAACAGACAAAAGTGTATTGACTTAACATACGTACCAAACATAAGTAATGATAATCCTTGTGAAATAAAGTACCAGAGTTTGCGCACCTTGGAAAGAATAAGCATCCAGTTAGTTAAAGCTGTCTCGACTACCTGCTTTGGAGGAATAATTCTCAGTCCTTTTGTTTAGTTTAATTTTTGCCGGACAACCCGTAGATGCCTAATAGCTATTACACCAACTCAAATTTTCTTTAAATTCGTTTACCAAAAAACTGAATTAGAGTCAGACCATAAACACGTAATAATTTGAAAAGCAATTCAAGCATGGCAACAAACGTATGCCTGATCTGCCGTAAGGGCTTCCGGCTACCCATAGATCTTGTCCACCACACGCGAGTGCATACAGGTGAACGACCCTATAAGTGCAAACTGTGTTCAAAACCATTTGCGCTTTCAAGCGCTCTAAAATCTCACATAAACAGTATACATATCAAAGAAATCCGTTTCACTGCAAACAATGTAGCAAAATAATTTAGGTGGCTGCATATCCTGTAGTATCTGTATAACAAGTTTGGCTGTAATCGGTCCAGCCTTTACAGAGTAAAACGCATTACGGGCGGACGGCCAGAACACAATGAATCTTACAATTATCTTATCAATTATCTTGCCGATACTTAATTAAACGGATTTGTACTAAGCCAGCAGACACTTACTTCCTCACGGAAGTGCTTACAAACTAAACCAATTCTATCTTTATGAACAAACATATGCTAATAAACAGTGTAGGAATTATTCTACAGGGATTAGAACCAGCGGCAAAACTTAAGCTGCTTCTGAATTCGTAGATGTAACAATTTAGGTAATTCTACAAATGTTTACAAACGGGTTCAAGGAAACATCGTTGCAAACAATCAACGGCAAAGAAACTACAAAGCCCTACTACTTAGCTACCCGTGAAATCTATGAAAACCAGCAAAGTTGTTAATTGTATATAGAGGGATGCTTCTAGCCAGTTTATGTTTGAGACTGGTTCTGTAATTTGGAATAAGTATGCAAAAGCATGCATTTATTTATTCCAAATTTAAATTGATGCTGTTATATTTGTGTATTGACATAAAATCTTAAAGCAAGGATTCTATGAAATCATAATGAAACATGACTCTTCCTATTGCTCAAACCAAGGTTAATCAATATGATAGTTGTAGGTAACTTCCAGGCATTGAATTAATATTTTTAAATCTATCTTACATCGTTTTTGGGTGTTTACCTGGATTATATTTAGTCTGTGATTACGTACATATTATACAGTTACTACTACGATATATAAGGTACAAATATAAACCTAGTAATATTTGTTAACCGCTTTTGCATCTCATCAATTTAATTGCAATTGTAAAGTTTCAAAACCTTTTGCAACTATGCAGTTGTCAAACAAAATAAATATCATAGGATATTTATTACTGTAAAAATTGTTCTATGTATTTAATTGTATCCGTATTTGTGTTTTTTTGCTGTCTTGAATACCTGAAAGGATTTTTCTATTTAAAATGTGACTTATAGAACTGGTTTTGATCTTTTGGTGCAAACGTGGGGAAAAGAAAAGGTAAGCCTGGCTTAATGCTAGCACTAGTGGCACTTTTAAATCCTCCCTCAAATCCTTCAATTCTACCTCTTATCTGACCTAACATTTATTGGTTTACTACTTTAGCAATAGCATCGTTGCGGATTTTATTGTTAGCCATAAAAATTAATTGTAAACGTAGAGCAGGTATATTTATTATTGGAGTGTATCAATTGGGTGATAAAACGGAATTTTTACTCATATACCTTCAAATTACTGCATGCTTTAAAACGTGACAAAGCATGACATAAGAAGTTTCAAATATAAACCAATTCAGCGTGTAATTAAAGTCTTAAGCATGGGCACATTTTATTTTAGATGAGACATTTAAACGAAATCTGTAACATGTTTTTATAAATTTAAGCGAAAATTAATTACAGACTGACTAAATAAATTAAGTTTATTCATATTGACTTGTTGCTATCGGTAACATTTCAGGTTTTTGAAACTTTTTGATACGTAGATTTGACTTTTCAGAAAGAAATGAACACAAATGTGGATCTAAGTTAACAAAAGCGCATTAAAGAATCGTGCTACAACCGGCTTAAATTATTCTATTTTAAGCTTCCAAGTTGCTGGTTAAGACAACAAAACTTGCTTACAATATACATTAAAAAGATAGTTTTTTCAGGTAGAATAAGTTAGCTTAGTAAATAAACGTTTCACCGTCAACTTAAAATTGAACGAACAAACACTGAGATATAGAAAACATCTATAACCTCCTATCCGTATATTCAAAACATTTGCTGTCCATGAATAACTAAGAAAGATTAAGCGAATTAAAGGACTACGTGACTACTTGTGAGAACCCATTTATATTTCATTCTCTTATGATTGGTTGTATACGCTATGTACATTTCAACCCTACTTGAAGCAATATGCACTTGGGTGCACTTAGCTTGTCTAGAAAATAAGACTTTATGCAGGTGTGCGCATAATGCACTTATCCATTCAGCAAATATTGTCTTGCTATTCATTGTGAGACGAGACACCAGTGTGTGTGCACCTATGCAAGGGTATGCGTCCAGTTAGGTAAAGCTGTCACCACTACCTGTTTTGAAAGAGTTATATCTCCTGTGTTAGTTTGATTTCAGATACACAACACGTAAATGCACAGTTAGTTCTACTCATCGTAAATCTCAGTTAAAATTCGTACACAAATATCGCAGGAATTGTATCAAATTCTAATTAAAACAGACCAAATAATTTAAAAAAATTTCCAGGATGCCTTTAAACGTATGTCAGATCTGTGGTAAGGGCTTCCAATTCCCCAAAGATCTTGTCCGCCACACAAGAGTACATACAGGAGAACGACCTCATAAATGTAGCCAGTGTGATAAATCTTTTAAACTAGCTTCAAATTTAAAGGAACATGTTAAAACAGTTCACGACAAAGAAGTAGACAGCTTCAAGTGCAACATCTGCAATAATGTCTTCAAAAAGGCAAGCTTTAAAACGCACCAATTAGTGCACACTGGCGAAAAACCTTTCAAATGTGAGCAGTGCGGCAAGCAGTTTACTCAGCATGGAAGCCTTAAAACTCATGTTAAAATAATTCACGAAAAGAAGCTACCGTTCGAGTGTTCATTTTGCAAAAAACGCTTTCCCGCGAAAGGTTCTTTGAACACTCATATTAGGATTCACACTGGTGCAAAGCCATACAAATGCAAGAATTGCAACATGTCTTTTAGAAGTAACACAATGTTGATAACTCACATGAAAAACATGCATCCTAGTGATCGATTTCCGCAATGTCAAGTATGCAGCAAGCGATTTACGTGCAAAGCAAAACTTGAAACTCACATGTTGTCGCATTCTGGAGAACGACCAATTAAATGCAGTATTTGTCCGGCTACGTTTACAACAAAATATGGTTTAAAGGAACATATACGTGGGCATACTGGTGAGAAGTTTTATTCGTGCGGCGTATGTAGCAAAACATTCACCACAAAATCCGTTCTACAAACGCATTTCAAAACGCACACAGGTAATACATTGAAAATTTTAAGCGAAATTTTACTCCCTCAGTTTGTATTTTGTTGGTTTGCACAAATACATTAATTTGCTTATTTACTTGTTTGATAATTACAGGACTAAAGCCTTACGTTTGTGTATTTTGTCCTGCTCGGTTCTCTAGTACAAGCTCGTTGCGGGAACATATTCGAAACCACACTCAGGAGAAACCGTACAACTGCAGCAGGTGTGACGCAACCTTTACCAGGAAACACGGCCTTACTAGCCATAAAACACATATGCATTCCAACGAAAAATCATACTCATGTGAATTATGCGAAAAAACTTTTAAATCAACGAGCGACCTTAAACATCACACTAGAAGGCATCTGGGAGAAAGATATTTCAAATGCTCGGTTTGCCAGAAACCTTGTATGAACAACCGAGACCTTTTAAACCATGAAACTGTCCACGAGAAGGAAGGCCCGCGCACTTGTTCTATTTGTAATCATACGTGCTCAGGTTTAAAAGGACTAAATATACACACTGCAGCTATGCATAAGTTGGAGCAATAAGCAAAACAGTTTGCGCGCTAGCTTTAGCTTACCCAAGCATTGGTTGATTGTTTTTGTAAATTATAGTTTAGAAGTTTTTTATTATTATTTTAGGTTTATTTTATTTTATTTTAAGTAATTAACAATATTTAATAATTACCGTTTAATTTTAAAGTTATAAGATATACTATAGGTATTTTACGTTTTGAATGATGTTTATTACCACACGATTAACCTTCCGTTTGTACTATTAAAACAAACTAAGAAGCGTTTTGAAAATATCCATACTAAACCATCACAAATTGTCACTGACAATGTTTGTCCAGATTAGAAAATATTTGTCTGATTTAAAATTGCCTGATTTATCATTTGTCGGGTATAAAAAATAAAGTGGACGGATAGACAGACAAACTTACTGACGAACGGCACACAACATCTTAATAACTTCTATGCGAGTGCAGCGAGCTATTAGAACAATGTTAAGTTGAAATATACGGGTAAATGATATGGAGGTACCTAGACCGTCATTGGTTTTTGAAATGAGTTCATTATATTGAAATCCGCCGATCAACTATGCATTTTGTAAATGTTTGTTGATATTGTAATGTTACTTGTTAATTTGTACGTCTCATAAATAAATAGTTGTGTATGGTGTAAAAAGGTGGAAAAATGTGGACTAGAAGCGTAATCATTCAATTATATTTGTTTCTATTGATATACATTCCTGCAGGCTGAAGTACGTCTTACATGTTTATGAAATAATTTGGAGAAGAATCATGGTCATTATCGTATTTTACCTGAAATATGACGCTTTTTTCAACTAAACGAATAAGCAGTAGAAAATGGATATTGCTTTTACTCTTGAACCATAAATTCACAAACACCAAGTGTGAAGTACAAGAATCTAAACTACTTGGATGTGGCCTTTACTTATTAGCTCGCTGATTTGTAAAGGAGCTATTTAAGCAGTTGTGTGTCCGTGTGTCTGTTTGTCCGTCCGTCCGACTACTCTACTTTCTAGGGATGGAAAATAACTTTTTAAATTAAGTATTTCCCAATGTAACCATACTCATAATGCGATCAAAGCAGCGAGCATCTTTTAATGCTTACCATGGATGTTTACTTTAGTATTTCATAAAGAGCAATTAAAGGACTATCATACACGTATACAAGTACATTTTGGTGGTAGAATTCCTTAGTGTACTCTTATGATACGAATTGCAAGTGAATACTTTGCTCAAATAAAGCTATAGCACAAAACCGTTATATGAACTCTTGGCGTAAATAAAATACTTAAAAACGGGAACAGAAATAGATTCAGTGAAACCTGACAACTGGTGTTTTTAAAACCATTTTGTTGACAATTTATTTGTTCAAAATGTGTGATAATTTAATGGCTTTATATAATAAATACGATATGCATCAGCGTATATAATAAATATCCAAACGCTTTAATCATTTGGACCGTAATCATTCAATAGGCTCACATGCTCAGAAAATGACTACCACACAAATTCGAACTGTAATGTGTATTAAACGCTATTTGAGAAAATAGGGGAAGTATATAGTGAATTGAATATTATGTTTTTATAATAAGCGCAGTATTTGCCAATCCCTAATATAAGTTCTGTGTCAAGTTTGGTAAACTTGTCCATATATTTTTTTCAAATATCTCCACCATGAAACGGAATTTAGTTGTGTGGTTTCTTTTGCTGAAATAAGCATTTAAAAAATTAGGACGATCCTCTCAGCGATTTCCCCAGTTTTGATGCATATAAAGTTATATTTAAAAACTTAGTATACTTCGAATACTACGAAAGTGGTCACAAATAGGTCATCAATTTTACATTGATATGGTCACCCTGGAACCACAACAATACTATTTTTGAACTCGCAATTCAAAAGGTTAAATATGTGCCAAATCAGATGAAATCCGAAAAAAGTTTTAAATGCTCAAATCACCAAAACTCCTTTTCAGTGTCGAATCAAAAACTGGACAAAATAATAATTGAACATCATCTTCTACATCGTTGCTCAACATTGCCAAACCTTTTGGTATACGAATTTTTTGCTGTAGATAATGATTCAATACTGGTTTATTTATGCGTTAGCATAATGGTAATGCAGAGGGTATGTGTAAGAGCTTTTATAACGTGTAATCCTATTGAACACTTTTTACATGCTAAGCAATAAAATTTCGTTATTTTCATATTCATATATTTGCTGATTCCATTGCGATGCATTCTATTACGAGTACTAACTTTGAACAGGACAATCCATTATTAAAACAATATTTTTTGCTTACCCAAAATAACTAAAAAGGATTAAGCGGATTATAAGGCTACGTGACTACCTGTCAGCAAACATTTATATTTCATCCTCTTATGATTGGTTGTACTTGCTTTCTACATTTCAAACCTACCCTAAATATACACACTAGCAACAAACTTGGAAAACGTAACCACTCTAGCAAACAGACTTCATGCAGGTGTTTGCGTTAGAATAAACTGCATGGATTTAACATTCGGATCAAACATAGTCTTGATATTCATTGTGAAATAAAATAGCAGTGTGTGTGCCCCTTGAAAGGAATAATCATCTGGTTGGCTTCAGTTCCTCTGACTACCTGTTTTGGAAAAAAATAAATCCATTCCTATGGTTAGTTAGACGTTAACTGGGCGACAAGTATATGCCTAATTAGTATTAGTCCACCTCAGTATTTGTTTGAATTTGTTTACATATGTCTATAAAACTGAATCAAACTCAGAACAAAACAAACCTCGAATTTTGAAAAATAGCTCAAACATGGCTACAAACCTGTGCCTCATATGCGGTAAGGGCTTCCGGCTATCCAAAGATCTTGTCCGCCATATGCGTGTACATACAGGAGAACGGCCCTATAAGTGCAAATTATGTCCAAACTCATTTGCTCTTTCAAGCACTCTGAATTCTCACATAAAAAGTGTACACATAAAAGAACAGAGATTTCAATGCAAAATATGTAGCAAGAGATTCGTAAGAAAAGACAAATTGCATGTACATCAACGGGTTCATACTGGTGAAAGACCATATAAATGCGAGCAATGTGACAAGGATTTTTCACGAACAGGTAATCTAAAAAGACACATAAAGACAGTACATCAAATGATAACTCCTTTTCAATGCACACATTGTAAGAAACAATATGGATCCAAAGATGAACTTAAATGTCACACAAGGATGCATACTGGAGAGATGCCTTATAAATGCAATGAGTGCGGTGAAGCTTTCAAACAAAATAATTCTTTAAAAAAGCATGTCAGGAAAAAACATAGTGACGAAGGATATCCTGAATGCACAAAATGCAACCGAAAGTTTACTTTTAAATACCAACTTAAGGAACATTTGTTAGTGCACACTGGCCAAAGTCCGTTTGTTTGTAACATATGTTCAAAGACGTTTCCAACTTGGAATCTACTAAACGCCCATATTCGTTACCACTTGGGAGAAAATAGAAGGTCTTGCAATGTTTGTAGCAAAACCTTCAACTCAAGTAGTCATCTCAATCGCCATTTATTACTCCATCAAGGTATTAAAATCGCACAGTTACCATAACGCAGACTTTTACCATTATTTTTTGTGCTTATATTTTAATATTATAGAGCCTAAATTCCAATGCGTCTTCTGTTTGACAAGTTTTCATTTGTTGGATGCTCTTTACGTCCATCTCCGTAGTCATATCGAAGAAAAAGCCTACAACTGCAATGAATGCTACTCCTGTTTTTCCAGTTCATCAAACCTTTCAAAGCATAGCAAGGTCTGCAATAGGACCAAGATGCACGGGAATAATACGTAACGGTATCTTAAAACAGGATGCTATTTAGCAGGAAAGAAGTAACGGTGTTTTATTATCTTATTTCCAATAAGCGTTTTGCCTCATGAGATTATTGGACAACAGGCAAAAGGCCCATCTCAACATTTTCTACTGAAATGTTATTTGTTTTACAAACAACTTTATTGCTTTTGTAGTGTACATTACTAGTTGTTCCACGTTTAGGATCATTAAATATTGAAAAAGTTCAGGTCTCAAATGCACTAGTTGCTTTCAGAACGTAATAAATGATTATTTTTATATTATTATTATTATTTGGGGCTTTATTACCAACACTTAAACGTAAGTTATTGCTAATTGCAAAATTGTATATTAACGATAAGCAAAGTTGTTACATGAAGCCGTTACAACTGTACGTATATACCTGTATCACATATATGAGAAACACCACTAAAAGCATAATACAAAATAGTTCACACAATATGTTGAACCCAGAAGTCGACAAAAAGGAGATTAAGCATGAGATTGCTTAATATAAAAGAGGTTCAATGCAGATTCATCCTTATCTCGAATTATTTATTAACCTAGTTGCAACCAAGCTTATTTTAAAGGCTTTCATAACGAGTAAACCATTTAGCAATATTAAATATTTATTACCAAATGAACCTAATTTTATTAGAGAACCTAAACTAAAACTTAATAGTCAAATATTAATTTATCAAAGTGAGCAAATTAAAAGTAGGCAGTTATGTTTTACAACAGATGCTGTTTTACTATAATTTTTGTATTTTCATTTACAATCTTGCAAAAAGAACTACGGTGCGGCATTCCACTTCTTTCATCTCATATTCAGTATCTATATTATTGCATACGAATACATGCATTACATTTAATCTTCATTCCATGCATTCTACAAACTACACAAACATTACGTTTGCCGTGCAATCATATACTAATTTTTTAACTAAGGTACTCACTAGTATTACTAAAAACCTTCCAATCAGCTATTAATACGTAGCATCGATTGTAAATTTCGAGAAATGCTTCCATTTCCAGGCTGTGGCTTAGTATAGTAAAGTCCTGTCTATAATTAGAGAGAAATTACCATGTAAATTTCAAGAAATTTCAACTACATGAGCATTCCATAAAGCTGCACTACTTAGTAGCTAGCAAGATTTATTAGAAAAATAAGTAGTACAAAGAAATAAGTAAAGCCTAAACTATTTACATACTGTTTCTGAAAACGTAGGTCGTGCAAGAATGTATCTAGTTAAAGTGACTAGTTAAAAAATTCCTGATACACAAAATAACACACTTAACTGATACGAATTATTTTGCTAAATCCTATATACCACCTCTTGTTACATTCAGTATTATAATCAAAATAATACCTGATAATCCTGATTAATTACCAAAAGGAAGAAGTAAATATTTACCAGTTGTTAAAAACACGCATGAAAATAATTACAATAAATTAGTAGTAGTCAGGTTTTGAGATTTTTAAATTGTAAATGTTTAGCTGCTTATTTAGATTTTTATTTGCAAACGTCCCCATTTTGATGTTCAGAGAACAAAACGTTTCCAAGAAAAGGTTTTCATCCTTAATCAGCTTAAATATTGAAAACTTTAAACCCACGTTATTTCCAAGTAAGCTGGACAAAAGATGTTTTTAGACTCTCAGTTTTGTTCAAACTACATACGCAGAGCTGACTCGGAGCACTAAAAGCTTTACCAATGAACATGTTAACAAATAGGAGTACGTGACTACCAACTACACACACACAAACAAAAGACAAAATACATATTACAGTGCTCCTAAGTAAACTGCAGTGCTCAATACTGAAGCTGATTATCTTCGGTTAGCACAAACTTGTTTGCAAGCGACGAGTTGGTGCGATTACCACAAAGTGTACTTCATTTAGTTTTTGGTGGAGCTAAATACCAGAAAACTCAATAAACTGCTCAAAAACACCTTCAGATTTAGAAGTAATTGCTGAAAGTAAACGCACCTTAACGTGGTTATAATTATCTAAAAAAGTATATTACGATCCATAAATTCATTGCTTTATCTTTTTCGATACCGAGATTAACTGACTGAGTAACTTCAATTTTTAAAATGATTTCTCATAGCTGCTACTTTTGTGGGAAAGTGCATGCATCTGTAAAGGATCTTGAAAGGCACTTACGAGTGCACACTGATGAACGGCCATGTAAGTGCAATCAATGTGGAATATGTTATAAGTTTCCTCAGCATTTAACCAACCACATCAGGAAAGTTCACAACAAAGAGGAAGGTAAACACAAGTGTGATGTGTGTAGCTAACGCTTTTTCAAAAGTGATCATCTTCAAACAAGTAAAAGAGTTCATTCCGGGGAGAAGCCGTTTCAATGTAACCTGTGCAATAAACATTTTACACAATCAGGCAACTTAAAGAAACATATTCTGACTGTTCACAAAAAGGAGTTTCCATTTGAATGTTTGCAGTGCCACAAGGGTTTTCCTACAAATTCATCTCACAACGCACACTTACGTATTCACGCTGGTGCAAAACTGTACAAGTGCCTTTATTGCAGTCAAAGATTCAGTTCCAACTCGGCTCTAAACACTCACAAAAAGAATGTGCATCCAATTTAGAGTATAAAAAATGTGAACAGTGCAATAAGCAGTTTGTGTGCAAATCAAAATTGAAGACTCACATGCATACACATTTAGAAGAAAAACCACACGGGTGCATCTTTTGTTCTGGAAGTTTTTCTGACAAATATTCTCTAAATCTTTACATACGCGGTCGCATTGAAGAGAAATTCTATTCCTGTGACCTATGCAACAAGTCATTTTACACAGGAGCATCCAAAAACAGACACATGAGAACGCATCAACGTAAGCATTGATTTGCAAAAGTTTTTACAATAGCCCAGCCGTACCTAAACGATTGGTATGTTTAAAATTGTTTTCAGGGATACAACCTCAGTCTTGGTTTTGTTTATTTTGTGCTGCTGGCTTTGAATATACTTCGGGGCGAAATTCCCATATTTTAGTACACATTCAGGAAAGGCCTTACCAGTGCAACAGATGTGAACCAAATTTATGTAGCCGGAACATCCTACAAAACCACGTTATATTCAAGCATTCGAACGAGAAGTCATACAAATGTGAACTATGTAGCAAAGCTTTTAAAACCAAAAGCGCTCTAAGAGAACATGTTCGAAGACACCTTGGGGAAAAATACTACAGTTGCAAATTTTGTGCTAACTCATTTATTAACCGCAGAGATCTAAGGAAGCATGAGAATATTCATCAAAGAAAGGAAGCATGAGAATATTCATCAAAGAAAGGAACCTGAAGTTGTACGTTTTGTGCTTAACAACCTTCAGATTTGAAACGGCATGGTGCACAGTGTGGTCGCGATCACAACGCTAACAAATTACTAAGGATGAGCAATACGTATACATAATACTAAGGTTAAGTATTTAGAATGTGGGCGTAGAAAGTGGTTTATTTTTGTGAATGAAAATCTGATTTGATCTTTGAAGTTTGATGATAATGCTAAATATGAAAAAAACATTCAAATGATAAAAAAATTTACTGGTTTTAGCAGTGCAACATTTATTTTACGGTTTAAATTTATGCGATTGGCGCTACTACATTTAATGTATCATAATAGCGCACTGGCTATTTACATCACGACTCAAATCCTGCAGTGTCTTGCTTGAAATCATTTTAGGCTGTTTATTGAGCAACCAAGAAATTTATACAATATTATTTCAAAAAGTTAATTCAAGGTAAAATAGTTATAATTGATACTTTTGCACAAATACATAGAATTCTAGTAAAGCTGGCAGCATTCTTGAAGACAAATTTGTTGCAATTTTATGTAGACAAGTGTTTCATTGAAAATTTTTGTAAAAATTAGTTAACCTAGTACTGTATATTTGGATAACCTTGAGAATTTCTATAACCCATTGATGAGTATAAAGTATATGAGAAATTTGAATTTCAAAGTCATTGTCGTTAAAAATTCTGTTACATTTTGCACTTAAAAACACGTTTATATTAGTTAAAGTGGAATAAAAATAAATTATTATGTACGTGAATGTGGTAATTATAATTAAGGTGCAATGGGTAACAGTGGTAATTTCTATAGAGTAGGTAGTCTACAATGTGGGCATTTTAAACACGGGTAGTAACCGTTCACGTGGGAATTGTTAGAAATAAAGGGGAAATCTACTGAATATTAAGTTCTCCCACAGGCAGGTCAGCAACAAACAGCTGATTATTAAGACCTGCCACTTTGAGAGGTGAACTTGCCCTGCAGAAAAATAAGTTTTACCACTTTCGAAACGTTTCTGAATCGACTGAATTTTAAGTGCCCCCGCCACAACCACCAACTTAATTTTAAGATCTTCCGCGTTTGAAAACCTTCGATTTAAACTTAATATTAAGGTCCCCCAAATGAAAACATTAAATCAGACATTAATCATCAGACACATATAAAATCACACATTTTATATAGTACATCATGCTCTATAATTCCGGCGAAAGACCAATCAAATGATTTATTTGTCCGGCTGGGTTTTGTGATATAAACGGTTTGAACTTACATATACTCAGACACGCTGGAGAAATATTCTACCCGTGCAATTTATGCACTAGAACGTTATCTACATGATCCTTGTTAAGTTCACATTTGAATACGCAAACAGGTAACAATTTAAAATTCTAAAACTTGGGATGGTTTAAAGCATTTTGAGATGCGGACTAGTACGTAGATTAAGTCCGGTTGAGATTTAATATGGCTAAGACCATGCACACACGATTGTGTATTTTGGGCTACCTGGTTACCGAATATGACCCAGCTACAAAATCATACTCGCGGTCACATCTGTGAGATGCCTTTTGAGTGCGAGATAGGTGGCAAAGCTTTTAAAACAAGAAGAGAAGCTTATGCCCAAACCAAAGATCATCTTTGAGGAAAACGTTTTAAATGTTCCGTTTACCAGAAGGTTTATATGAAGGACCGAATCTCCTTACCATCTATCCTTACGAAACCATCCACCAAAAAGGAACCCTGCGATTGTAACATTTCCATAGCCACATATTTGGAATTAAAAGAAATGCATATTAGCAGCGTATTGAAGCAATGGAACATGTACAATAGGTGTACATTTGTGAAGAATTGATATTGTAATATGAGATTGAATAATTGAATTATTTATAGGTAAATATGGTTTATAAATATTATGTATTAACAACTAAACTAAACTCTCACCTCTAGCTAAACTTAATTTTACATCATATAGAAAAGCAGACATATAGTGTTAAGGGGTTTCTGTCTAGTTTACTTTCAAAATTGGAAAACAAAGTTAGCTGTAATTACTAAAGCTTACTAGTTTTGCTATAGCGCCTATGTTTCTAAAGACTACTGTAAGATAAAATATTGAAAGATAAACCTAAAACGATGCAAATATTGGTTTTCCATCCGCACCTTAATACAGTTATGTATTTATTATAGTCTTACGGTATCAATCAAAGACATAGGCAAGGCTTATGGATTGCCTAAAATTTCTATTTCGCCTTAACTTAGAAGAAGATTGAAAAAATGCGCGATAGTTTTAAAATATACAAGGAGTAATTTTACTATATTGCTTCTATATGTATTTGAAATTGTAATCCTAAACATCTCTACAACCAATCAGTTGAGCTCTATCAAGGTTTCAAGAAAACTTTAGTCAAAACAAAGGGTAAGATTTATTCATCTTGAGGGCAGGACCGTGTACATATAAGTATTTTGAATAAAACTCTTAGACAGTTATAGCTCAGGGTGACGAAATATGATTAATAATATTGTAGTTGAATGTAACTTAAGCTTTCCCTGCCCTTAAAATATGTCGTATTTATTAGTGCATATTGTTTTTAATGACAGTGTGAGATGTAAGTTTTACTAAGCTGTTTTAGACGATTTTAAAATAAACTCCAAACAATGTGAGCATGCCATTCACAGAAATTAAAATGTAAAACATAGTAGTGACTGTGAAGGAGCCAAAACTATTATTTATTTCCAAGTATACTTCATGCGCCCTGGGGATAATTTTATATTTCAATCTGATTTGAAAAAGTACTAGTTGCACCTAATATTCACAAAATGCTTTTTAACACACAAAATATAACTAATTTACCTTATTTTTTGTTTTCAGTTTTTTACCTTTTTTGGTTTGACTTCTAGGAAATGCGGAACCTGACCATCATGATTTAATCCTCTATATATAATATAAAGAGCAGTTACTATTGCTTTTATATGTTTACAATAAGGGCAAAGTTCCTGTTATAAACCTTTTCTTAGAAAAGATTTTAACAAAAAACAAAAGACCTTTTTCGTACCCTGATGGCTCATAATGTATTTCTGACCTTTTGTAAATAGTGGATGCGGTAAGAATACAAACCTAAAAATTTTATGGTGAGCGTTTGAAATTCGGGTAGCATTATTGCAAAATGGGTTGAACAAAATGGGGCAAAATGCGTAAATGCCCTCATTTAATCCTACAGTTCTAAAATCGTATACGTTTGTCTACGTGATCAACTGCAGGCAAGCATAGCAGAAACCACGCCGTTTTGACACATCGGCCTGGACGCTATCTTCAAAGTTTTAAATGACAAATTGATTAAATTGTAGCTAAACAATTTTTGAATATTGCGAAACTAAATCAAGACACTATACATCTGATTAAACATTGCATTTAAAAAACGAAGAAAATTGGCATTCTGAAGTTCATGTATCAACTTTGTGTTATAGAACACATAAATGTGCTTTTGTACTTAGATACATAAAGGAAATCGTAAGCTTATTAAACTAAGTAGCTTGCGGGAGCAAACTACTTGACCAGCTTTTTTTACGAACCTAAAGCTCTCTAATAGAGTGCAATTGTTCCCAGAAATTTAAACCCTTCTTTGATAGTACTAAAGTTAAGCTTTGTGAGGAAGTATTGGTACATAATGTTCAGTCTATTGTCGGTGTTTGTATTTGTGTGCGCAGCAAAACATTAGCAATGCAGCACAACTGTAACCTGTAAAGGTCCCTGTAGAGTCCGATTACAAGTACAAGATAAATTGCTTGTTTTTGCATTTTACTAAATTCAATTGTAAATGTGAAAACTATAAACGCAAAAACGGAAACTGATTGAATTTGTATTCAAATTCACATTTGAAATTGCATTCTACATGTTGCTAGTTTAGACTTTGCATTTGTGTTTTCCTATTGTCCTACTCTCGAGAGTTGAAAAGAATCCAACTCTTGATTTTGGCATTGTACTTCCAATTTGGGTACCAAAATCCATGAAATGCATTTGCATTGCATTGTACTCTAAACACCTCATGAGAATACGAAAGTACAATATGAATGCAACTGAAATTTTGCACTTGACTATAAATGCCACAGTATGAATTGGAATTAAAAGCATTTCGGAATATTTTTAAAAGTCTGAATCTTTTGTCGTTGTAATAATAAAATTATTACCTTGCTCTTTCTGCAAACGAGCTTCTTAAAATACGTTGTCAGTTCTTCTTCTCTACGGTAGACTGTTATTCCAGTCATATAGGCTATAAGCAGGCAGCATTAATTAAGCAAATAAGTGTAAAAGCTATTCCTTTCCAATACCTTTGTATTCACTGAATGAATAAACAATTGGTAAATGAACATAATTAAGAATCGAAGATTGCTCCAAACGCAAGGTTAAATTTAACAAATGGAAATCACATTTGTAATCTTGGTCAAAAGTGGAACTAAAATCATGTGTCGTACAGCATAGATCCCTTAAGTTAGCGGATTCGAAAATTAAGGCCCTGATTTCAGGGCCTAAATAGTTAAATTTTAACAAAAAAACCGTGGATTCGTAATCCTGGTCAAAAATGGAACTAAAATCATGTGTCGTACAGCATAGATCCCTTAAGTTAGCGGATTCGAAAATTAAGGCCCTGATTTCAGGGCCTAAATAGTTAAATTTTAACAAACAAACCGTGGATTCGTAATCCTGGTCAAAAATGGAACTAAAATCATGTGTCGCACAGCATAGATCCATTTAAATTAGCGGATTCGAAAAGTAAGGCCCTGATTTCAGGGCCTAAATAGTTAAATTTTAACAAACAAACCGTGGATTCGTAATCCTGGTAAAAAATGGACCTATATTCATGTGCCGCACAGCATGGATGCTTTAAATTTGCAGATTCGAAAATTAGGGCTCTGATTTCAGGACCTCACAATCCAAATTTTAATAATCGGACTGTGGATTCGTAATCCTGGTAAAAAATGGACCTATAATCATGTGCCGCATGACATAGATTCTATGTAAAAATGTTTGACCGTTGGTGACCTCTGACCTTTGAAGTTGACCTATTGACCTAAAGTTCAATAGGGTTCTGTCCGACCTCCAGTAGAGTCTGTATACCAAGTTTGGTGGAAATCGGACCAGCCATCTCTGAGGAAATCGCATTAGGACGGCCGGATCAAGATATTCATTACATTCACTATTCATTAATTGAATACATGTAATACATTGAGATATAAAAAATTAGGGTCCACTTTAGAGGTTTCATCACTGTGGACATGGTATGTTAGCATCGGCATTTGGGGTTTACAATGGTAACAATTGTAAATTTCTAAAGCGTAATAAACAAATTGAGTCAAACATTTTTATGCACAATTAAAGAACATTGTTAGAAGTACATTTGTGAAAAAATCAGAATTTTTTGGCAACTTTTTGCAAAACTCCTGTAATATTCCATGTTAATTTTTGGTTTTTAAATATATTTTGTGTGCCGCAGAATACAGTTTTGAGTCTTAAGGTTTGTCATAAGCTGTTCTAAATGATTAGAAGTTTATAAAGAGTTTTACCCCATATATCTAGCTTATTAGCGTTCTGTGATACTCAACATTTATATTTTTCAGCTAATTGTTGGAGCAGAACTGGACATTTTTGCAATTTTTTTCAGCATAGAATGAGTTTCTTGCAGGTATTTTGGTTAGTTAAACGAAACATCACTCGTGTGTTAATTTTCAGGAAAAGGGAAAAAGTCAATTAGGTAAGGGGTCAATCAGTCAATTTCACTCCCTGATACTTGACTGAAAATTTAATAACAATATATAACAAATTCCAGTACATACAACTTTATCAAAAACCTTTGCGTAGTCCCAGTTTGATTTTTAAATGCCTTTTTTTTCTTTAATGATAGAATGGTCTCATGTATAGTCAAAGTAAATTCGAAACATAAATTTGATGGAATGCAAAAAAATTGAAACCGTACAAGTTAATTTGGAAAGATGCATACTGTTGCTACTGGCACTTAAGTTTTGAAAAATATAGAGTGCCAAGAAATCCTAGATTTCTATAAGATACATTGCTTATTATATATTAAATTACTAGCAATACATTCCTTTTGGAACTGTAGATCTATGGAAAAAGTGAAGTAAAAAATGAAGTAGAAAAATTCCTTGAGATTTATTTAATCGACTTCAAAGATATTTTTGGTAATTTGAATTTATGGGATTCCGAGAAATACCTAACTTAAGCTATGCTCTTTGACACCAACTTTTAATATTATATACCAATTTGTATTTGTGTCCTGAGAACTCGTTAGCAATTCTATAATCCAAACTGCAGCACTTAGGTACATAGAACATGCGTTGTGAGGTATTCATGTTATCTTCGTAATTATGTGCGTCATGAACAGTTTTGCACTACGAAAAGCCAATAACAAATTTGTCAAATGCAATGGAATAAAATTAGGAATGTTCAATTGTATATTATTCTGAGTGATAAAGTACGACATTTTAGTTATTTTGGGTATATAATATTTTGCTGTACCGGCTTTAACTCCTAGCGCTTCACATAGCCAGCTAAATATACTTTTATGAAATAGATAAGCCGATTAAATCATGAAAGTATATTGTCTGAAACTAATATGCTTACAAGAGTTAGTTTCAAAGAAAAGATATGTACGCATGCAGATAGAAGCAAACTAGTACTAGTTTAAGGCACGAAGTATTTTAGGTACTTGAAATGTTTGTTTCGCCCTAACATGTGAAGCAGGGAAGCTTACGTGACCGTCAGCAGCAGTAATATAATGCGTGTAATATTACAACAAGCTGCTTCTAAAATGCCTTGATAAGAAATCTCGGCCGCATTTGTGTTCAGTATGAGTTTGACTGGCCCGATGACTGGTGCTAGGATTCAGTACTGAAGTTTGCTGATTTTATTGTGCAAAAAAGCGAAACTAGTATAGGCTATATTGTGTTCAAAGAAGAAAACACTATCGGTGATAACATGCCTCTTCACAACTGCTTTATTTGTGACAAAAACTTTCAAACACCAAAAGATCTTGAACGGCACATTTGTGTACATACAGGAGAGCGACCGTTTAAATGCAAACAGTGTGGCCGGGCCTTTACGGAAGCCTCAAAACTTCGAAATCACATTGCACATGTTCACAACATAACGGAAAGAAGATTTAAGTGTAATCTGTGCAATTCAGCGTTTGCTAGAAAACAAAGCTTAAGCAAACACCAAACCGTACATACTAGCGAAAAACGTTTTAAATGTGATCAGTGTAATAAATTCTATAAGCACTCAAGTTATTTGAAAACTCATGTAAAACTAACTCACTTGAAACAGCTACCATTTGAATGTCTCTTTTGCAAGAAGCGTTTTGCCGCCAAGCCTGCGCTAAACAACCATGTAAACATCCACACAGAAGAAAAGCCTTACGATTGCCATGATTGTGATTTATCATTCCAAAGTATCAAGGTTTTAAGTACTCATAGGGTAAACCAGCATCCTAATGATAGCCTTCCGCAGTGCAGTGTTTGCAACAGAAGATTTGCATATAAGCGAAAGCTTGATGCTCACATGTTGTCTCATTCTGGCGAAAGACCGATTGTTTGCTCTATTTGTCCAGCTATATTTCGGACAGCTGCTCACTTGAACATACACATACTCAGACATACTGGTGAAAAGTTTTATTCCTGTGAGATATGCGGCAAAACGTTTTCCACAACCACTGGTTTACGTACACACTTAGCAAGACATACAGGTAACGATCTGTTACGATGAATAAATCAATATATATAATCTTTGATAAGCTGGGTTTTAACGAAAATTTATTGATATTTTTACAGGCTTGCGGTCTTACGATTGTGCATTTTGTTCCGACGATTTTCAAGATAAACTGCAGCTGCAGGAACATATTAGCGTACACATTAACGAGAAACCCTATCAATGTAATATCTGCCAAGCCAGCTTTGCGAGGTATAGTTGTTTTTCTGTGCATGCTAAAAATAAGCATTCAACTGAAAAAGCCCACGTCTGTGAGTTGTGTGGCAAGGCATTCAAATTGAAACACGGACTTAAATCTCATATCCTGCGGCATCTTGAAGAGAAATATTTCAAATGTTCTCATTGTGAAAAAACATGGCCGAGCAAGGGAGCCCTACTCAGACACGAAGCTGTTCATCTGAAACAAGGACCACGCACATGTGATATTTGTAAAAAAACATGTGTAGGCTTGGCAGGATTAAATTGTCACAGAAGGCTTGTCCATAATATAAGACAATAGAAAAAATCAATAATTAAATTCAAGACATTTGAGGGAAGAAAGATACCTAAATATTTATGTTTGTCGTTATTTATTTCATATAGATTATAAACCTTGTTCGTCTTACAATAAGTTATGTTAGGTTAAGTTTTATTTGTTAGTTATTTACATGTTTAAAGCCTATGTAATTCAAATAAAATATATTGTGCACAGTACTGCGTCACGCATTCAGCCAAATAAAGTTCATTTAAAGTGACAATAAGCATACTGTTTCTATAACTTCCTACACGGCACAATAATTGAAATTAAAATTTATGGACGATTGTTTTAAATAGAATATGCGCCATGCATTGAACGAGTTCCAGAAACATGTTGGTTTTTAAATGTTTTTGATAAAAACATAAAAACGATTACTGGTATGTTACCTCTATATCTGTAAGGTTGTTTATCTAATAAATTTAAGAGTAAACCAGTTAACGGCAAGCCAATAAAAATGCTCGCTGCTAAAGACGATTACTGAGTGGGCATAGCAACAGCCACTTCAATAAATTTGCATGATAATTTAGAGCCCATTTACCCTGGTTTAAAGCCCATTAAGCCTGGTTTAGGCCCATTTACCCTGGTCTACGGAAAATAAAGTGGACACACAGACACACGGACACGACATCTTAAATAGCTCTCCTGCAGACGCAGGGAGCTAATAAACCCACGTTAATAACAGACTTGAGGTTTAAAATATCAGTTTCCATATACAACGCCATTCAAAAAGTTCTCTCAATCTCATGTCAAATATCAAAAAGTACTAGTATGGCTGCATGTCAACAAACGACTTTCAGGACTTCGTTTAAGTTTTACAGATCTTGGGAGTTGCTTTGGAAGATAGCAAGCTGAAGATTGCACATATGTTTGGTAAATGGTAGTCTTGGTTATTACCTTATAGTATACCTCACAAGGTATGCTATTTGCCTGTTAATCGCAAACCAAGATGCGATATACCACATCTTGTTCAGCGTTTTACGTAGATTCCAAATCTGGTTTTCTTTTGGTGTAAAACGGAAATTTGGATTTTTAATAAATTAATTGGTAATCGTAATTAACGTACGAATACGCGCGCTTGACCCCAGCAGCATCCCCCAGGTGCTCCTCCCTGTACACACACAACACACAAAAACAACTTGAGAGAGCAACATCACAGCGCACGCAGCAGCACTGCTTTGGCCGTTTGTTTTGTGTTGTGCGCGTAGAGAGAGGAGCATCTGGGGGATGCTGCTGGGGTCAAGCGCGCGTATTCGTACGTTAATTACGATTACTAATTAATTTATTAAAATTCCAAATTTGCGTTTTACACCAAAAGGAAACCAGATTTGGAATCTACGTAAAACGCTGAACAAGATGTGGTATATCGCATCTTGGTTTGCGATTAACAGGCAAATAGCATACCTTGTCAGTACTACAAGACGCTGGATGTATTAGTGCATAATATTTGTAATACTGGAAGGATCGCGGTATATTACCAATGTTTTTATTCAAAATTTTCAGAATAAAATACGTCATTGAAGTTTGTATTAAACTCAATGAATTTCAATATAAATCTTTTTACACGTGTAATACTACGGGCTTAAAATGCTACGATATTTCCCAAATGGGGCATATTTTGTAATAGACCCTTACTAAAGTTTTCGCGAGCCGAAGGTATCTCGTTTCGTAACAGGTTAGATTAGCATACAGAGCGCTGTTTGCATACTGGAATGGTAAATTGTGTAAACAGATATTAAAACGTATTTTTGGTTGATATTAAAGACACGATTAAAATAACAGCAAGTTGATATGAAAAAGTTTCTCGACAATGCTTCCTCTAGATTAACAAGCTCGTTGAAGCACACAACTGTGTTTACAACTTTCTGTTAACGAGTCTCAAAACAACGTTCCAAAACCTAATGAAAATGAGTACATAATCTCTGCTTCTTTTAAATACAGTATCAAATATTTGTCTATTACAGCAATAAGCATAAGAAATTAATGCAATATACACTCCTAAGCTATAAGCTTCCAAAAGCATCAAGTGATGCGGTGAAAAAATTTAAACTACTTGGATGTTGCATTTGCTTAACATTTTAGTATTTCAAATAGAGCAATCAAATGACTATGATGCACGCATACATATACAGGTTTTTATGATAAAGTTTTTATAGCGCATTCATGATTAGCTATGCAAATCAATACTTCGGTTATATAATGCTAAGCACAAAACGTAAATTCTCGGCGGCTGCTTGAACCAAGTTGTTCAAAATGTGTGTCGAACTTGTTTCAGTTTAATCGTACAACTTTTGTTTTATAAAACAGTTTTGTTGACAATTTAATATTCCAGAAAATCTTATTTTTATCAACTTTACATAACACAATACACGTCAACGTACTTATTCAATACCAAGACGCTGTTTTTGGTTGGACCGTAAGGCTCTTGCGCTAAAAATAATTCCCACAATGATTAGGACTGCCAGGTGAATATCACACTATTTGAAGAAATAGGAGGTAAATATGGAGTAATAAATATTTTTCAAAAATGTTTTTTTATTAAACAGAGTATATTATGCTAATCCATACTGCGTACTTACGTACGTTCGTACTGAAGCAAAAACAAACCGCTTGTTTCTATTATGTACTTAATGTAATAACACATTTTCCTATTTATCTTTCTGTGACAGGTATGATTAAGTACCATATATAGCAGTAATAGCATTTTGGCCCCCGTAGGATAACCCAAAATGTATACAACTGCACAAAACTTGTCCCAAATTCACAAAAGATTTTACATTAGTCTAAGTGATCAACTGCACGGAGTAACAAATGCATATATGTATTACAAACCAAAATTCAAGCAAGTCGGCATCTCAGTGCAGCAAACGCTTCATGAAAGTAAATATTTTGAATTCAAGTTTTATTGCATGAAAAGTCTAAATATAGTGGCTTTAAAAAAATCTATGGACAGACAAACAGACGGATACCGACATCTGCAAGATTTATTCCAGGAAGGACACATTTATAAATATGGACGTAAAGCGCGTAGTATAATTGAAAGCTTCCTATATTACAAAAATGAAATACCTAACAAGATTACGGAACTACGTGACTACCCACACACAAACCTAAAGCTCACCTAATGCTTTTGTAAAAAACAATTTAACCTTTCTGAGATTAAATTTAAATTTGGTTTTTTGTAGGTGTATGGTTAAATATTCAAACCATTTTTGGTATTTTTAGGCAAAGCCTTCTGTATAAGCTTCTGGGGGATATAAAAATATACCATCATGCATGGATTTAACTCATACGCATTTTCAAAACCTCACAAAATGAAAAGTTATTTTTATAAATTGAAACAGCAATTTGTAAACAAGCCGAAATTGTGGGGATGAATGAGTGCCTTTACAGCTGAAAGTACCTCAACCAACTGCTTTGGAATGGTTGGGTTGAAAGAATTATTTCCTGCATTTTAATTTAGTTTGCATTTAGCTGGCCAATACGTTTGTACACACTTGCGTTGTATATAGCTAGAAGTCTGCTTAATTTTCTAGAAGAAATACTTAGTTCAAAACTGGTTCAATATAAACCATTATAACAACAGCCAGCTAAAGTTTGAATACATATATTTTATGTTTTTTGTACACAAGTCCCACTAGAATTTTTCCTTCAAACTTTAAAATCGATAATTACTTTAAGAAAATGGCATCCAGCCAATCTGAAACGTGCATACTATGTAAAAAAATAATTAAAAATAAGTTCAACTTGAATATTCATATGCGAACACACACGGGCGAGCAACCTTATAATTGCAAACTATGCCCCAAATCGTTTACACAGCCGAGTGCTTTGAACACCCACGTGAACAGTGTACACATAAAAGAGAGGAAGTTCCAATGCAAGTTCTGTAACAAAGCTTTAATGACAAAGGCTGGCCAACAGTGTCACGAGCGGGTACACACTGGAGAAACACCATACAAATGTGTACAATGCGAAATGTCTTTTAGTCAAAGCGGTTCACTGCAAAAACACAAAAAAGTCGTTCATCAGATGCTGGTCCCTTTCCAATGCGAACATTGCAGGAAACGTTTTGGAACAAAAGCAGAGTTAAAAACTCACGCAAGGAAACATACTGGAGAAAAACCGTATAAGTGCCAAATGTGCAATGAAGCTTTCAAATACGGTACTACGCTAAAAGTCCATGTCAAAAACAAACACGGAGACAAGGGACCCTGAATGCACATTATGCTACAAAAAGTTTACGTTTCAGTACCAGCTTAATCAACATATGCTGGTGCATAGTAACAAAAACGTATTTGTCTGTAATATATGTTCTAAATCATTTAAAGCTCGGGATACATTAAATGCTCATATTCGTAACCACACAGGAGAAAATAGAAAGTCTTGCCAGTTTTGCAACAAATCATTTTACCGAACCCCTAATCTCAATCGTCATTTACTAATTCATCAAAGTAATTTATTAATAAAATCCAACCAGCTATATAACCTTAATAATGATTGGTCTTTAATTTAACTTTCATTACTTTATTTTCAAACTGGCAGAAAAGACTCTCTGGTGCATTTTCTGTGATGCGGATTTTCGTCTACAGGAATCTCTCTACAACCACTACTGTGCCCATACAGAGGAGCGACCCCACAACTGCAGTAAATGCGATTCAAGCTTTCGTGCCGCTTCAAATCTTTCAATGCATATTAAAACTGTGCATTCTGATGAACGAGCCTTCAATTGTGAGCTTTGCGACAAAAGATTCAAGTTAAGAAAAATGCTAACAGCTCATATCCAGAGACACCTTGGAGAAACGTGTTTTAAGTGCGAGGTTTGCGGAAAAGGTTTTATGAACAACCGTGATTTGGATAAGCACGGGACAATCCACAATAACCAGTTTGTGTGTACGGTTTGCAAAAGAACTTATGTGGAGCTTTCAGATCTTCAAAGGCATATGAAAAGGATTCATAAAATGTGAGATATAGTGCAAGTCAGGCATACAAAAGCATATAGTTTAGGTATTTTTTACAAACTATAATTTTTAATAAAATCTTTTGTAAACTTCAATAACTTACATATCTTATCACTGCAAACTAATCTATAAAAGTTAGTTTATTCAACTTGTTTCTAAAACATTAAATTCTTTTCTTAAAACTTAGCAATGTATGAACCAATGTACCGACGTTTTTTGTAAAAGCGCCCAGCATTATTTACGTTGAATGATGCTGAAAATTAAAATTTTTAATAAAAGTCAGTTTTGTAGTAAGCCACAACAATTTCAAAAGCTTTTATTTATTACAAAACCGTACTGCACACTGTACCACTCGTAAAATAGTTGTAAATAAATGATTGCTACAAGTTGATTCCCAGCATCCAAGAAACCAAAGTAATAAAACCAAAACGGATTTGCACTGAGCCGGTACATATATTGAACAAATTAACCGTGTGCACAAATTCACTGAACAGTTTTCTGAATGAAAAAATTGCTTTATAATTCCGATTTTTTTAAACCAAATCTCTATAAAAACTCCTTAAGCTTGTATTGACTCATGCAGAACTAAATAAGCATATGAAACGGTAGGACTGCAAACTTATGTTGTTGCTCCGATATTTCTGGCGTAAGAACGACACGGCGTTGGATTCCCAAAGGAATTTTATAAAAGAGCATACCGCATGAAATTATTTTGTGAATTCTGTGACACGAGCGCTAGCGCAATGAAAAAGTATTGAGCAGAGCCACCGCAATAGAAATTGTGTATATACCTCCGACAGATTTGGTACGATAGAGAAAGCACAAAGCTCATAGAGGGAAGAGCAGACTCAAAGTGATAGTCGGTGGCTTTCTTATTTCGGCTTCAGTTGTTGTTGTGGTGCCAACTCAGAAGGTTGGTCTTACAAGTGAACGGGAATGTACTATGCTAATGTGCATTGCAAAACTGGGGAAATATGAAACACGTTAAAAAAATGCTCAGCGTTTCTTACAAAATTTTTAAGGGGTTGCAATTGGTTAATAAAATGTGGAACCATACAATTTCTTTGCCTAAGAAATTAGTTCTTTATATGTTTCAAATATGTTTCTGACGTTTGTTCAAATAAGGCAAGCAGAAATTCTATAAAACCTGGCAAATTAGTTTAGATTTAACAAAAGTAAATGCTTTTCTGATTGTCCTTTGTCCCAAACCGTTGAGATTATAGTTTGCTTGCTAGCATATATATATGATAGTAAGTGATCACAAAATGTTTCAGATTTTAAAATGAAACTGTTATTTTGCAATTTCACTTATGCATATGCAAGCATTTCAAAAAATCTAAATCTCATAGTATCAAAGATATAAGTAAATCTTTTTCTTTCTGTTATTGTCTTCTGAGATCAGTGTTGTATGTTCGTTCACCACAATATTTTTTCATTCACAAACAGATTCCTTTTGAGCAACTCATCTGTTCCTCAAGTAATGTTCTACAGATTGCATTCCAGGCTATATCTACCGTAAATAGAAACATAAATATCTTGCGCTCATTAAATGACAATTGCATTTTAACCCGTAGGGATACTTGAAACAGCAGCTTCTACTTCTGCCAAAGATGTACGCATTATAAAAGAAGAAACATTATTTGGTTTGATGACGTTTGAGTAATATACATGCCCAAATGTGCCAATTAACATATCCACCCCACTTTAATTCATTGTACTAACTAACTTTCCTTACTGGATTTCCACCCGAACTCACTAATTACCGGATTATTGTTGTTACAATCGCTCATTAGTTGAGCGTAGTTATTCGTTATTCTGAACAGGAATTTTATAGGGATGTATTTATCCAGTGTCCACGACACGACATTGTGTTGTATAAGCGAGTTTCTAAATGCCATTGTGCATACCTAAAATGACAGAATAATGAAGAAATCATCAAAAAGATAAAATTCAGTAAAAAAATATATGTAAGTACCATTTCGATGGCAACTTTCCAGGATGTGGTACAAGAAAAGCCATCTCTTACGATTTGTACTCTCTCACAAACTTCGGTTTGTGCTATATGACTTTCTTCAAAGACTTCAAGTAATGCTATATGATTTTTTGGGGCAATTTGAACTGATAATGCAAAAATGGTATCAGAACCTCCTGAATATTTGGGTACCAAAGATCAGCATTTAAACTATTTAAATGGTTTTTTGAACTGATATAGAAATTTATTTTTATACGGTAAAATTCCAACCAAAAGAGTTTTTTGATTTTCCTTTGGCTAATTTATTAGGTTTACGTGCTGCTACCCTGAAAACCGAATCTGGTTGTTGCTCTCCAGTGACATATTGAGAGGTAAAAGACCCATGCAGTGCCACTTTCCTTGTTCATCTCAGTTTTCATTAATTCCTATAATTAGCACATTGAGCTTCCTGTTATTGCTTTTTGATTTCCAATTACGAGACCCTATTAGTAGACTAGACTCAATCCGCCCGATAATGAGCTTCTTTCCTTTATTTTTACTTGACGCGTGATTGTCTTGATTTTGATGTACATAGTAATAATGAGCACATGTTCCGCAAGACAGGCTTGGCAATTGCAGCTCTAATTGTGCTAATGGGGAATTCCACGCTTTGCACAAAATGCAGGGAGAGCTTATACAAGAAGGCAATCTAAATCGAAGTTCGACCTAAGCGTCTTTCGTATTATTTTATACAATGCCTTTGATGTTAATAACCCGAACATGATAAGGAATGGTTAAGTGTTACATCAAAAAAGAAAAAAAAATCCAAAATACGTCAAAGTAACTGAAATATAAGATTACGCATCTATATGCCCTTGATCTAAAAACTTTTGAAACAACGTGTAAACTCTTTTACATTATAAAGCAAACGGGTTACAACACGCAGTTTGAAGTCAACCAATACCGCACTTAGCTTATGAAATGCAGTGATGAAATATTTAAAACAATAAATATTAGAGTAAGATGAAACCGACTCTTCCGTTAGTAAATTAAAATTTACAGAGACACGTACGAGTATCTGGTATGATACCTAATAACAAAATATGCCGGCTTTTTATCACATTCACGTGTTTATTTTAAAACGTATTAATTTCAATCTGTACTCCGGCTTTTCTAGTAGGAGTACGAAAAAGGGTGGCAAATATAAGCTATAGTAAATATTAACGACACTTATCCACCGCGTAGCATATAGTTTTTGAATCATATTTGATTCGCCACTCAAGAAATTAACATTCTCTCAAAATAACCGTTAAAATGGTAATCTTGCTACATTTTCTACATCATTTTGCTTTGAAACGCAGTTTGTATCAAACTTACACTTGGTCAAAAGTCAAAGTATAATTCTGACTGAATATTTCTGTATTTGAAATCCAAATGTGCTAGCTCGTATTTTGTCATGGCATGGTAAAAAAGCTACAACATCGCATTGAAAAGTATGATTCATTCTCTTCAGGCTTTATGCTCTCACAGTTCTAAGAAGTTCTCTCTTGAAATGAACGTGATACTTGCACTGACGCGAAACTCTAAATGATTTCAAAAAAGTAAAAGGAAAAGAAATTGGCGGTCAGGGATTAGAACCCCTAAAAGTACTTCTGTGCCTGGTTTTTTCTTTCTTCTTTCACATTCTATCAAAGTGAGGGACACATCTTGTTGTTTAAAAACTCCAATACAGAACTTTGTAATGCTCCTAGCGACATAAAACATTTCCTGCTATTCGTCTGAGCCACTGCTAAGTAATTATATATCTGCACTGTCCATAGAATCTTTCATATAAAGTTCCAAATTTGAAAGAGTAACAACATAATTCCCAAGCAGAGAAAGTAATAAAAAATAAAACGGGTTTCGACTAAGCGTTTGTATTTTTGTGTCTCAGAGGATCAACGTAAAAACCAAACCGTTTCTACTTTGTTGAACAAGCTTACATCAGTAAACATTGTAGCAACTATTCTACAGGGATTACAAATGCGGCACAATGTAGCGCTGTTTCTAAACTGGTGAATGTAACAACAATTAAGCATGTTTACAAAAGTTTGCAAAACTAGTTTAAAGAAACATCATTACAAACAATTTAAGTTACAGAAACGCTTTACAAAGCAACATTCTTTGCTTCACATTTATTGCAGGCCACAAGAGACAAGAACACCTGTTAAAGAACTTTTTAAAGCCAAACTTTGATAAATGAGGGACTACAAGACAAGTAAATAGAGTAAGCCCAGAAAAGACAATACTCAATCAGGAGAATTCCCAACGGTTTCATATATCAGTTGCAACCGGTACGTGTCACTTTGTAACAAATGGTTGTTTTTTTGTGGAAAACGTAATACAGAATACCAGGGATGCAAAATCTGGGCATCCTGGCATCCTGGTTGCTGGGAAATTTTGGGAAATATGCCGAAATCGGGGAAATTTTCACAAAGTAGTACTAGAAGTAGTAGTAGTGGTAAAATCTTTGAAAATTTAAGGGAATTTTTCCTCCGGATGCCGGGAAATTTTAAGGTCCCGGAAGATTTTGCATCCCTGCAGAATACTACCTTACCAAAACAGCAAAAAGGGCACGCATTACTCGAACGTGTTTGCGAACCTCTCTGCAGTTCCCGTCCTTTTTTTAAATATTTTTTGAAATTGTTGCAATAATTTGTTTTAAAGCCATACATAACATTAGATTTTAAATAGGAATACATACTTTGGTATTCCTAAAATCTCCACACTGTAAAACAAGTAATTGACGCAATAAGCTTTTCCTTTCCAGTTTTGAGAAATTCGAAATTGTTTACGATGAAACCGACCAAAACATGATTTCGTCACTACTGACGAAATCTTTGATTTGGAGGGCTGAAAGTTGGCATGGACCCTTTCCTCTAGACCTACTATCCGTAGGGGGTTAAAGTTAAATTTGAAAAAGTTGATTTTTGGTGGTCACACCCGCAAATAGTTACTCATACGGAAGCAAAACCACGCTGTCAATTATTAAAAGAATACATTTACTTTGTAGTGTTTTAGAGCATAATAATGCGCTGAAGTAGTAGCGCCAATTATTAGTTAATTACTGGAAATCTAACACATACATTTATTCAGTTTTCAAAATAAAGTGAGTTATATTATTGCCTACTTTATCTCTTTGTATTTATTAGTGTAATTTTTAAGTGTACTGAAATATCATAATTTTAGTTATCCTCGTGAACGATATAAGAGTACGTTGTCAAAAATTTACGGATTTCGTCGACATTTCCTCCATTCTCTCCTTTCTGTTTCTTCGCATCTTTATTTTTCAGTGTATCAAAATTTTTAATAGAAGTCGGGGCTTCTAATAGAACATCTACGGTGTTATAAATGAAAATAATAAGATACAAGTATAGAGGACTAAACATGTTTGTTCTAGTTCACAACCAGAAGTTACTATCTTGGAAGAGGTACGACCTTGACAACACAGTTCAAGTCTAAGGCTACAACCAAAACCCACATAATTTTGATAAGTTAACTTATGGAAAAGCCTTGATGTTCATCACAGCACCGCATCTCATAAATGAGGACTTGTTTCGAAGCGAATTCCTTAATTTTGGAAAATATAAATTATTGTCATATAAACATGGGTATCATATAAATAATGGTAGCTTTTGCCATATAAAAATAGGTATCATATAAATAATGGTAGCCTTTGCCATATAAAATGTGAAATATAAAATCGTAGATATAAAATTTGGGCCCTATGAAAACGTGAAATATGGAAGCGGTCCGGCACCCGTTTTTTTGCAGAAAATATAACACGTAGTACTATGTTGCCAAAACAGCAAAATAAAACGCATTACTCAAACGTGGTGGCAAAACTCTCAGGAATTCCCATCCTTTTTAAATATTTTTAGAAATTCTTGCAATAATATGCTTTAAAGTCATACATAACATTAATTGCTTAAAAAGCAACTTTTGGATTCGTAATGTCTAACACAAGAAGTTGACAAAGATACACTGATTCCTTAAGATATCGCAGTCTTAGTAATTTTTTGCATACTGCCTGTTCCATGTACTTACATTAATCTAGTGAACCGTTTGTCGGAATGAAATTGAAACTAGGTAAACTTAGTAAATGATTCACATTTCCATAAGTTCATCTTGGCTTTGTTCCCCAGAGCTGACTATGCAAATTTCATTCCATTTCAAAGGGTATATTAACAGAGAGGAACTTAAGTGGATACACGGTTCATGCTACACGCTAGAACTGGAATAACTGTAGGATTGAAAAAATTATAGCTATTGTGTTTTTGGCAGTTGATTTGCTATGACAAAAACAAAATGCATTTATAAATGATCATACTGGTGGCTTTTGATACTAATTTCTAGAAATTCGTGCGCTGTCTAATACATTGCAAGTAGAAAATGTAAATAAATAAGTGGTCATATGATTACAATGTGCAACAACTTGCAGTACAACTTCATGCAAAGTTATGTATAGGTAAAGTCTAACATTTTTTAAAATCAATGCTTCCGTTTCTTCCTAAATGTTAGAATGGCCCACTGGCAATCACAATGAATCAAGAATATAGAAACACAATTAAATACACAAGCTTTGAGCCGCATAATATGTAAATCTGGACCATTTGGCCGCCGGCATACCTAATATTTTAACACTAAGCAGTGCCAAGAAATTATGGAAATTTATTAGATTTACAGTTACTGTACATTGCTTTTGGAACTGTAAGTCTTGTGAAAAAATGAAGTCACAATTAAGAAAATTAAGTTTTTTAGAATTTTGAGTTTATGAATTTCAGAGAAATGTCTGCTTGTGTTAGAGGGTTTATAGCTTTTGGGTACATAATATTTTGCTGCACAGGATTCTACCTCTAGCCTCACAAGTAACCAACAAAGCAGGCACTTTTAATGAATAGGTAAGCCGATTAAATATTGCATACATGTTAATACATACAAAGTTAGTTTTGCAGAAGAACTGCCTAATATAAATATGCAGGTGGAACCAAGCATAATAAGCGAAATATTTTAGGTACTTCAACTGAAGATACCTTAGGTGCGTACGTGACCATCAGTAGCAGTAATGTAGTGTGCGTGTGGGATTACAACAAGCTTCTCCCAAAATGTATTTTTAAGAATTCTCGGTCACAAATGTGTTCAGTATGAGTTTTCCTTGCCCAACAACAAGTGTTCGAATTATTTACTGAAGTTTTCTGAGTTTAAAATACAAACTAAAGTATAAAGGTTAAATTAAAGTATACTTTGCTCAGAGATAAGTACTATATTGGTAATTGAGAACAAAGAATAAAAATGCCTTCTCACGAGTGCTCAATTTGTGGTAAAAACTTCGCAGCCCCAAAAGATCTTGTAAGGCACACTCAAGTACATACTGGAGAGCGACCGTTTCAATGCAAGCAGTGCAGTAAACGCTTTAAGCGGGTTACACATTTGAGGGTCCACATTGCAAATGTTCACAACACACCTGAAAGAAGGTTTAAGTGTACTGTGTGCACTCGAGCGTTTGTTACAAAACATGGTTTACGTTCTCACCAAACAGTGCACACGGGTGAGAGGCCTTTTAAATGTGATCAGTGTAATAAACGCTATAAACACTCAAGTTATTTAAAAATTCATATAAAACTTGCTCACCTGAAACAGTTACCGTTTAATTGCATATTGTGCAAGAAGCGTTTTTCTTCAAAAGTTGCTCTATATAATCATATTATCACCCACACGGAAGAAAAGCCTTACAACTGCAATGATTGTGATTTATCATTTCAAAGCAGTGCTGTCTTAAATACTCATAAGGTAAACATGCATCCTAGAGAAAGCTTTCCGCAATGCCGTGTTTGCAGCAGAAGATTTACACACAAGCGAAACCTTGATTCTCACATGTTGTCTCATTCTGGCGAAAGACCGATTCAATGCTCTATTTGTCCTGCTACATTTAAGACAACATCTCATCTGAATGATCACATACGCAGACGTACAGGTGAAAAGTTTTATTCCTGCAACATATGCAGCAAAGCGTTTTCCAGAACCACTGGTCTACGTACGCACTTAACGAGACATGCAGGTAACATTTTGACAAGTTGAATTTTAATTCCATGCTTAGCTAATATTTTAACAAAAATTTATTCATATTTTGCAGGTTTGCGGTCTTACGCTTGTGTATTTTGTTCGGCTGAGTTTGTCAATAAACAGTCGCTGCAGGAACATATTAGCATCCATGTTAACGAGAAACCCTATTTGTGCAATATATGCCAGGCCAGCTTTGCGAGGAGTAGTTGTTTTCATGTGCATGCTAAAACAAAGCATTCAACTGAAAAAGCCCACGTCTGCGAGTTGTGTGGCAAGGCTTTCAAATTGAAACACGGCCTTCAAACTCATGTCATTCGGCATCTTGAAGGGAAATATTTCAAATGTTCCATTTGTCAAAAAACCTGGCAGAAGAAGGCAGATCTACTTAAACATGAAGCTATCCACCAAAAACAAAAACCATGTACATGCGAGGTTTGTAACAAAACATTCGTAGGCTTGGCAGGATTAAATTGCCACAAAAGGGTTGCCCATAACTTAAAACCATAGCAAGAAATCGTAGCATCAAACCCAGGAGATTTGAGGGATGAAAATAGACGCAAATATGTGTATGTCGTTGTAGTAATATTGTGTAGACTACCAGATTATTTATTTCATATAAGTTGTAAACCTAGTATTCCTTACAATATATTCTGTTAGGTTAACTTTTAAGAGTAAATCATTAACATGGTTAGTTTTCATACAGTTAAATTAAAATATATTGTACACAATACTGCGTTGCATATTTGGCGTAATAAGGTTCATTTGAGGTGACAACAAGCGAATGTTTGTAAGTGATACAAAAATTTAAATTTAAATTGACGGATGATTATTTGGAATAATATGCTTTATTAATGGAAAGAGTTCTTGGAACAGGTAAACAAAATATTGTGTTTCATAAATATAAGAAAATATTACTGGTATGGGAGTTTGTATATTCATGTGTTATTGATTTAACATATTAAAGACGAAATAATCTCAATTCTTCAAGTTTTATTAATAAAACATATAATTTCTGACGATAGCTAATATAGTTCACATGGTCCTCCCCGATCGAGGATAATATATCGGTGTGATATTGCTGCATATCGACAAACAATTTTAAGGATTTCCTTTTAATCTCAAAGATTTTGCGAGTTAGTCGGGCACATAGCAAGCCAAACTTGGCAAAGACGTTGGATAAGTGGTTGTCTTGGTTGTCAGCATGTTATAATATTCAGCACTACGAGACGCTGCGTGGACCACCGAAAGTATCACTGTATAGTTCCAATGTATTTTATTTATAATTTGTATTTTCAGAATACAACAATCAACTACCAATTTTTACAAGGTTTGCCAAAGTCCCTTTAATTTAAGTAAATAAATACGTTTAGCGCCGCTTATAAACTGGACAGGTAACTTCATTGAATAGATTCAAAATTAAGCTCGTATTTACTGAATAATAATACATGATTAAATTGATGAACTTGTGTTTATATTTAGCGGCGTAAAAAGGCAATAAGACGAATTAAAAAATTTGGCTACCATCAAATAAACATAGACGAGTACAGGAACAGTTTGTGCATAAAAAATCAATAAGCTAATTATAACTTTAATTGCCATGTAACCCTTTCAAATGGCACTTAAAAACACGTTTATAGTAGTTAAAGTGGAATTAAAACAAACTATTATGTAAGCCAATGTGGTAATTAAAATTCAGATGCAATGGGTACAGTGGTAATTTCCTTTGAGTAGGTTGTGTACAAAGTGGGCATTTCAAACACGGGTAGAAACCGTTTACGTGGGAATTGTTGGAAATACAGGAGAAATGAACTGAATATTAAGTACTCCCACAGCCAGGTCAGCAACAAACAACTGATTACTAAGACCTGCCACTTTAAGAGATGAACTTGCCCTGCAGAAAAATATGTTTTACTACGTTCGAAACGTGTTTGAATCTACTGAATTTTAAGTGCACCCGCCACAACCACCTGCGTTTGAAAACGTTCCATTCAAACTTAATATTAAGTTCCCCCAAATGTAAACATTAAATTTACCTGCAATTATTAACTTTCCAAAAAAATACCGGACAAAATACCAACTCCATTAATATTGATAAGGTTTAAGGTAACAAATCCAGATACAACCTGGACCAGTATTTGCTTCGCAATGTTAATAATCGCAGTTAAAGCTAACAATTTTTTGAATGATTATACTAACTATTTTTTAATTAAAAGTGACTAAGGGCGCTCAGAAAAAATGCTCCTTCAGGTGAGACCAAAAACTGGCAAAAAAACTGTCTTTTTATCAGTTTTTCAGTGATTTTTACAATCTTGACGGCTAGCTGACAGAACAGAGCCCTCTGAATATTTTTTGAATGATTATACTAACTATTATTATACTAAAAGTGACAAAGGGTGCTCAATAAAGCATGTTTTATCTGGTGTTTACTAAAAACTAACCAAAAAACCGTTTAATCAGTCTTTTAGTGGTATTATAATCTTAAAGGTCAACTGATAGAACTGAGTCTTTTAAATAACTTTTTGAATGATTAAACTAATAACTTTTTTGTAAAAACTTATCACACAAGTAAACAAAAGTGTGCTCTCTCGCTACAAATCAAAAAAGAAGCGGAAAACACTACTTAATCGAGTTTAAAGGTGTTATTAAATCCAATGCTTCACTGGAGACAAGAGACCATGCCGAGGAAGATCTACATCACGGCCCCACAGATGGCTGCACCTTCTCCCCAGCCCTACATCTAAACCACGTCAAGTAGAAGGATGGATGAGAGGGAAGGATGACTAGCTACCAGTAGATGGCATTCGGGGTGCGGTGGACCTAGCCACAAGGTCAATGTCAGCGTTGTCGAGGCTCTGCCTGGCACTGAACCCACACCCCTTTGGCTCGTCAAAAAGTGCCACACAATCAAGTGAATGAAACTAACGAAAATAACTATTGCAACATTGCAATCTGGAGATGCTGCTGATAATGTTTTTTGGCTGATATCGGAGAAATGGGAAAATAATTGGAGCCAACAACATCCCATACAAGACGACATCTCGAAGGTGGACGATAACATGACCCGAAGGAAGGAAGGAAGAATAAACGGTTTGAGGAGGATCTACTCCATAGGTCAATGTTAGCGTTTGTGAGGTTATTGCCCTGGCGCTAACCCCTCAACCTTATGCTTTATAAAAAGCCTACAAAAGGCAAGTACACTTCACTACTCAGTTTTTAGTCACAGGATTAATGTATATTAGTACTGGATTACTGCGGATAAGTGTAATTGTTGTTTTTCTCAAAAAATGGAACCAATGGACGGTACATTCAACAACTCTATGCCGGAATTACATTTGGAGGGTGAAACGGAACTGTGTAAATACAGGAAGCCACCGGAACTATCGCCGCAAAACTACAACCGAAAAGTGATAAGAGCTTGAATCGACTCAATTGAAGATGGAATATTGTTGACTGGACCAACATACACCGACAAAATAGATGATTGGCTGACCGTGTCTAAGGACGTGAAGAGTAAAGGAATGCTATTTTGTCATCAAAATGTGAATAGTCTGCGCAACAAATTTGACAAATTCTCTTGGTTTGTAGTTACATTTGAACCAACAATTTTTGCAATAACGGAGACAAAACTTGATCCAGAAAGGGATCCTAATTGTATGTATAGTATATCTGGATATAATGTAATGAGGAAAGATAGAATACGAAATGCAGGAGGAGGAACCGTAGTTTATATAGCTGAAATGTTTGAATTTGTGGAGATTGTAATAGTAACAGAATCTATACCAAACGATTGTGAAATTACT